>VDFB02205020.1:36035-102560 GCA_007258455.2 Sequoia sempervirens | reverse complement strand
AGGATAACATGTTTGACTCAATGGAAATTTTTGGATAGTGCTAGTAGGTGAGGGTATGGCATGGGATAGTATATGGCCAAAGGTAAATGACCATGTCAAGTTTTTTTCAAAAGCATGTTTTTAAGTATATGCCCCTTTTCTTTATCAAGATCGAGGTGGATAGGGAAGAGGGATGAAAGTGAAATGGATGGATATTAGATTTATTATATGGATGGAATAAATAGGATAATGGATTTATTATGGATAAGATAAGCCACTCCCAACTAGAATGGTGCACATAGGTGCTTTATTTTACACATCACGCTTGTTTGCTAGGTTTTCATCATGGTACTTGCCCAACACATCATAAGAATGATTTTCCCTATTTGACATATTATTTTTTCTTTACTTTTTCTTTGATTTTATTTTTTTATATTTTTATATTTTTCAATGATCATCAATCATGTTAGACCACCTGGTGGTGTTGATGCAAATGTTGTTGTAGTGTGACAATAATGCCTTGCCTTGAGGAGTTGCTTTGCCAAAATAGTAGCACTTGTGTATAGCTTGTGACTGTTATTGTGATCCTCTTTGATACTAGAGTTGACCTTATCTAAATATGTACATCGTGATAGAGTGTCATTAGAGTCCTTATGATAAAGTGTTGCTACTAGGACACGTTTAATGGGGGATTTGGATATCTTGGATATTAAGTTGGATGGTGGATTTTGATGGAGGATATGAGATGGAGATGAATTATTTGATAGTTTAGATTGTGGATCTTTTATTCTCCAAACTTGAGATGGTGGACGATGGAGTGTGGATGTAATATTTTGAGTATGTTTGGGACCAACACTTTTATACACTTTATATGTTGGCATTGAAGTCTTCTTTGAATGGGGTGGACACTTTTGATAGTTTGAAGGCCTTTTTTGATGCAGCTTGATAGTTTCATTAACCATTGGGTTTGGATTTGGATGTTGATTGAATGTTTTACATTATCCAATTTTCTTGAGATCCATTTTGACCATATATGTCCACTTTGATTTTTGGATTTATTAGCTTGAAAATCTTGACTTTGGTACTTTTCGTTGCAAGGATTTTTCTTTTGTTGGTCCCAATTAGTGGATGGAGGAATTAAGGAATGATGGTCTATGATGTGAATTAGAGGAGTGTTGGTGGGAACCTTATGATAAGGACTATTCATAACACCTATTTCAACATTTACTTTAGATGCAATTGCCCCCAGAAATATGGAGGTACCACTAACTATGTATGTTGAAAACTGAAAAAAGCTTATTTAAAGCTATAAATCCAAAATCAAAATTTCAACATAACATCAATGAAGCCTTTCTTAAATGAAAGAACATGCAAAAATGTAAACTAAACTATGCAAAACTAAAACACATGCATTCAAAAGAAAACTAACTCCATTGCTCTCCTATTCACCAAGATCTTAATTTATGCATTTGGCGCTCTTAGATTTTCACAAGCACAAGTGCAACAAGAGGCTATGATGAATGGGAGAAAGGATTGTATGATCAAAATTGAATGTCGAAATTGAATCTCCATATGCTTTTTGGTGAGAAGGGAGAGGGTTTATATAGATGTCCTCACGGGGTAAATTCAAGTTACGGGAGAGATGTGGGATAAAAGAGTGAAATGGAGATTATGATAATTATCCCATATTGCTTAATGAAATGAAACTAATGGGGATGAGAGAGATAAATGAGATGATTTATGATATGATGTAGGTTTAGGAATTATATTTTAAAGTGAATTTGTGAATTAATGAATGATTTAATTTAAATGGATTTATATATTTAAATTATTTAATATGCATGGATATTTTAATGATTAATGCAAATGGAGTAATGTGAAATGGATAAATGACTGACTATGCGGATGGATAAATGCTTTAAATGAATTAATGCTTATAATATGGATAAATGCTTTAAATGAATTAATGAATTAATAGAAGAAAGTAATAAATTAATTAATTAAACAGATAATAATATCTATTTAATTAATAGATGAAAAATAAGATGATTGTGAAGACAACTTTTGAGTGTCTACATTTTGCCCCTCTTTGAGACAATGCAGCCCATCGCGTTGTTTCAAAGAAAAAGAGATATGCCCCAGTGTAAGGAAGAATGACGAGGAGGTAGAGGTATGGCCCTTTGAGAGGACATGCAGGTTCAAAGAACACAAGTGTGTTGTCAAAATGGATTAGAGGACTAGAAGATGAAGGACAAAAATGATAGAGGAGAATAGATAATGATGGTGAAGAAAAAATGAAATGATGAAGGGAATGGATGATGGAAGAAATGATAGATGAAAAAGAGATATGAAGGAAAACGAAGGTGATGAAGCCTCTTATGCATGTCATAGTGCTTTATCATCATAGAGCGGTAAAATATGACAAATGGACAACAAACACCATGGTATGACACAGACCAAGGTGTGCAAGGTCATCCATCTGTAAAGCAAACAGTCACAGATAAGGAATGTCCTAACTCATACTTAAGATAAAGTTGTCGCAGTCTTTTTGTCAAGACAAACCATAGAAAGCAATCAAATAAAAGACGAGTCATGAGACATCATTACTCCTCTAAATCCTTCGTGGGACATCCTCGAGGTGGCTAGTAACATGACCAAAGAAAATCCAAAAGATAAGACAAAATAGACCAACAAGGTCAATAGCCATTCAAATTGTTTGCAATAAGCTTTTGCTAATGTGTTAAGGGACAAAGTGAGCGATAGGTGGACTATTTCGACAAGGCCTAGTTTTAGGAGAAGAAACATGTCGTATAAGATGTCAAGTCTGGTTTCAATCATGCAACTACCTATATAACGCAAATGACAAAGTGTGACAGTGACAAGGTCTGGTTTTAGGAAGGACGCATCCTGTATAAGACCATTGGTTGTGATTGATTTGAATGGTTTGATTGATTTGACTTGGAGACTTGTTGGCTTGCTTGTCATGTTGATTCAGGATTTGTGTTTGAAGTGCAAATGATTATGCCACGTCTAAGTTGATATTGTCTGATTTATTTTGACTGACCCGACAAACCCTAAAAGACTAACTTAGGGGGCCTCGGGGACTCATCAATAGATGGCCTTGCCTACGTAGCAATGCACAGAGACCTCATAGTTCGACATTGACAAAGACTGACATGACTGACTTTGACTTTGTTTTTGGGATTTTTTGAAAGTTATCTGAATTTTTTTGGGTTTTGACATTTATTTATTTTTTGGATTTTGAAATTTTATAATTTTTTATCTTATTGAATGTTTTGATTTTTTTGTCTTTTTGAAATGTTTTGATTTTTTTGCATTTTTTTGAAATGTTTTGATTTTTGGTCTTTTTGATGTTTTATGAGGATCGTGACAAATGCATGTGAATGATGCCTACAAGCAAGCAATCAAGCATGCACAAGAATACAAGGACAAACATGATCTTGCCCCTAGTCAAGTTGAATACCAATTGACAGGTGATGATGATGATGATGACATTGTTTGACGTGGGAAGGACACATCTCAAAACAACGTGAGGATGATGATAATGTGACTAAAGGATCAAGGTTTGCAACAAGGCTAGGAACAAAGCCAAGGAATGTTTTGGATGGTGTATGAGGTTGCATAGCAACATTGTATGGATTAGGCTTATTGCATTTGGAATGACTTCTTTTTCAGGATTGAATGGCATGATGGAAGGATGGAAGGATAAGCGGATTAGAATCCTTAAACCAATGACGAGGGAAAGCCAAGTCCAAAAATAGGTATGAAATGATAATGGATTGATTTTGGTAAAATATAGGAGACATGAGGATTATTAGATGGTAGAATTAGCATATGATCTCCAAGGACTATGTCGCATAGGAATAATTTGTTTTCTCTGAGGTATGGGTTTGGAAAATGCTATGAAGGCTATGACATGATATTTCATGGATAGTGTATGACTAAAGGATAGACATGTCAAGAGTTTTCCCAAAGCATGATTTATGTTTGTACCCTAGTGTTTATCAAGATCAAAGTAGGTGGGAAAATGGATGGAAATGATAGGACTTTGATGGATAGATGGAAATGTCATAAGAAATGTCATGCGAAGGGTATGGGAGATGAGACAACTTGCCCCAAGTGTAATGGTCCACATAGATAATTTCTTTTACACATGATGCCTATTTGCCAAGTTTTCATCATGGTACTTATCCAAAGCACCATAAAAATGGTTTTCACTATTGGATGAAATTTTTCTCTTTACTTTTTTCTTGACTTTTTTTCTTTATTTTTTTGGTGTCACCAAGATGCCTGTTTGCCAGGTTTTGATCAAAGCGATAATTTTTTATTTTATTTTACTATATTTTTGGTATTTTTGTATATTCTGGATGGCCTTGATATTTTTAGATGATCACTGATTATTCTGAATCCTTCAATGGTGTTGATGTAGAGACTAGCGCCATGATATGCCAATACTGACCTTGATGGAGTAGTTGATTTGTTAAGATCATAGCGCTTGCATACAACTGATTGATGTTATTGTGATCCTTGTTGATACTAGAGTTGGTCTTATCAGAATACGCACATCATGATAGAGTGTTATGGAGTCCTTATGATAAAGAGTTGCCGCCAAGATGCGATGGATTTGTGATGTAGGATTTTTAGACTTTAGGCGAGAGGTAGGATTATGATGGATGATGGTAAATGTGTTTGTCAATTTAGATGTAGGAATTTTCATTCGCCAAACTTGGGGTGATGGATGATGGAGTTTGGATTTAGGATAGTTTTTGGAATCAACACTTTTATATGCCTTGCTTGATGACCATTTTGAAGGAGGTGGACATTTATTATATGTGGGAGTCCTCTTTTCTTGTGGCTCCACGTTTTGATTGACTTTTGGATTTGGAATATATTTTTTGCTTGATCCATTTTTCTTTGGGATCCATATTAAATTTATTTGTCCACTTGGATTTTTGTTTGATGCAATGGCATTTGATTTTTTGACTTTGAACTTTGGATTTGTAATAATTTTCTTTTTGTTGGTTCCAAATGGAAGATTTAAGATACTGGGAATGATGATTTATGGTATGGATAGAAGGAGTGTTGGAAGCAAACTTATGACAAGAACTACTCATGGCCTCCATTTTGATGTTTGTATTAGATAAAGTTTCCCCCAATATCGAGGAGGTACCACTAACATCATTAGATTTGTTGATTGAAGAATAGCCAAGACCTTGATGTATATAATTTTCCTAAAACTGTACTGGTTCTAGAATTCCTTCCTCATGTAGGCCTAGTCATTTTCCTTGATACCACATGCTCTGACATATTCTTTTTGTGATGGGATATTTTTTTGTTTTTAAAATAAGATATTAACCCATCATTGTGTATGTGGAAATTGTTACTTGGAATCTTCTCCTATGTGAGAAAGCTTGATTTGATAAAAGTGGATGATCCTAGTTGATAGAATGTCTTAGCTTCATTGATATGTGGGATAGCTTTCTAATTGATATCTTTGGTATGATTTTGTGAAACATTAGATTATGACGGTTCTTCAAAAGATATTGACACTTCCAAGTGTTAGGGTTAGAAGGCAGATATCTAACAAGTTAAATGTAGATTTAATCAATAAAATAGAGAAGTAAAATACACAGAAAAATTAACACGAAGAATTTAACGTGGTTCACCCAATCCGAGCTACATCCACAAAACCACTTGAAGACTAATCAGGATCCACACCAAACACCAAGTCGATGTAGAAACCTTACTTATGGTCATTATCATAGAGTCTAGTGAATTCAACTATAGCTTGATCATTTGAAAATATGCCTAGAGTAGGAGACTCTTGTTCTAGAGGAAGATCATCTATGTGTCCCATGGAGGCAAGTGTCTCATTTTGGGAAATGGATGTGTTTGGTACTTGGATAGGATCAACTTCAAATGTTTGATCATGAATGCCATAAAGGTTGATGAGCAGATCATTTTGGATTTCTTGATCAATGGTAGTGTCTTGGTCAAAGATGGGTTTGTCTTGGATGACATGATTGTGAATGGGATCTTGATCAAAGATAGGTGTATTTTGGATGCCATGATTATCTAGAAGGACTTCTTGAATGGATTTAAGGATGGGGTCATGGGATGGACTACTTCGATCTTGACATGAAGGTAAAGTTATGATGCCATGCCTTGGGTTTTCCTCTTGACATGTATCCTCAACTTTAGGCAATGGAATGTGACTTTGGACAAGGATATGATTTTCATGACAATGTATTTTCATGACTAAATGTCGCCTATGATGGAGTGAATAGGAATGGATTAGTGGACGAAGCAATGCAAGAGGATGTGGACACTTGGAATGGAGAAGTGAATGATGGACTAGAATAGGACATGGAGGCTTGGAAGGGATTAGTGGAAAGTTGGTTTCCCTTGTCAAGGTTAGGATAAGGGTGATAAGTGGACATTTGTTGTGGATTAATGACATGGATTGTGCTAAGGGACTCTTGATAGTGAGGGTAGATGGATGGAGGATTAGGGTTTATGAGTTGTTGGTAAGAGGGATAGATGGGTGGTTGAATATGGGTTGTGGGTGATTGGGATAGAGAATTAATCCATTGTCTCTTGAATTATATGGCTTGTTGGGCTTGACCATTGCGGATTAATTGGTATTCAACTTGACTAGCAAGCATATCAAGGTGAATTGAAGACGTGGTGGTGAGGTAATGCCACTATGATGCAAATGTGATGGTATGACAAAAGGTAGAGTATTACTAAGGTATGTGATATGATGTATAAGGTATGAAAATGAAAAGGTATGACCTAAGCCTAAGGTATGAAACCTAAGCTATGTCTTTTGTATTTTTGAATATACAGGGATGCCTAATAATGATACCTAAATTAAAAGTCAAGGTGACGATAGTCTATGACTAAGGCATGCAAAGTGTGGAATGAAGGGATGGAATAGTATGAACTAGTATGAAGGCTAAAACCTAAGATACAATTGCTAATCAAACTAATATAGGTATAGCAACTAATCTGATTATCAATGAGCTTGGGTAAAGTAAAGATTGTTAAGATGTACTAACAAGGTGGTCTCAAACTGGACTGATGAGCTGAGGAACCTTGACCTAAATGACGAGTACTAGGATGACTGTTGTCTAAAAGATAAGGTCAAGAGAATACATATTTCAAGCTTTAGTCTAGTCTGAGTTTGATGGGCTTCTTAATCAAGAGGTTTATACAAGCCAAAAGGATGACCTAAAGTGTCGATCTATGGGGAATGTCTAATGCAAAAAGATGAGGTGATGGATGAATGAATGATGGCAGAAATGGAGTAAGCAAGTCCTTGGTCTAAATAGATTTAGATGTGAAGCTTGTTTTGGATTTGTTGGCCTAGTTTGTGTCAAGGTTTGAATGTCATAAGTTTCAGGTGTGGTGTTTGATTTGCTTGTTTGCTTTGAATACACACACATAAAACACAATGTCTTGAGTTTGTTTTTTTTATTATGAATGTTGTTTAACTGTTGCAATAAAAGAACATTCAAGTACAAATCCTAAGATGGTAGAGACAATATTTGTTGGATCCCCACTTTGATTTCTCCAGCCACACCTATTCAAAGCAGATAGCTTAGAAGTTAGGTGGCACTGGCTCCACTCCATGGCACTCATTTTTCGAGCGCACCAAACTTCAAATTCTTAAAGACCCAAAGATCTCAAGGAATTTGCTATCTCAAATTTGAACTACAAAAATGTGGAACGACTTTAGAGGTCTGACCTCCTACACCAGCAAATAGAAGGATTTTGGCTTCTAAAAACAAGAGGTGTCTAGTAGGGGATTATCGTGAACAGAAAGCCCATCTGTAATAGCTTGAGAATTGAGAGGCCCACTCCCACTCTCATCACCAGCAAGTCTAGGCAAACCAAGGGTCTAGCGGCTTGGATTTGAAAGATGCTATCCACTCTTTGGGGTACAAATTTCATTCTCCCCCCTTTGATATAACCTGCCAGAAAATGTGCTCGAGGTCAAACCTTGAGGTGATGAAATCCCTAGGAAAGTCTCTACTAAAAATAAAAAGGAGACCAATGTTTATTTCTCGTCACCTAGGATCGTACAAGTGCGCAAGGGAAGAGGATACATACACACTAGCTCGGGTAACACATAATGTGCAAGCGCACCAAACACGAAAACAAAGTTCTTTTTAAGCACAAATTGAAGTGTTTGCTATACTAAAAGACAATCAGTTTTTAAAAAATCAAGTCTTCAAGAAACATCCTACACCAAATGTCATTAGTAGTTTCAAGCCTCCAGTCTTCAACAAACGTGTGTTTATGTTTTCATTTTTCAAGTCTTTGACATGCAAACCTGCATAAAAACCACATTAACAAAATTAGCCCTGAAATAAATAAATAAAACTAAACTAAAATGAAAAATGGCATTTAATCTAGAGAATCTAATTAATCTAAATTAAAAATTTAAATCTAAATTAAATCTAAACTAAATTAATTCTAGACTAAATTAAACTTAAATTAAATTAAATTTACATTCTAAATTAAATCTAAATTAAAAATTAAATCTAAATCAAAAAATTAAATCTAAATTAAAAAATCAAATCTAACTAAAAATCAAATCTAACTAAAAATCAAATCCTAAATTAAAATTAAATCTAACTAAAAATCAAATCTAAATTAAAATTAAATCTAGCTAAAAATTAAATCTAAATTAAAAATCAAATCTAACTAAAAAATCAAATCCTAAATTAAAATTAAATCTAAATTCTAAACTAAGTCTAAATTAGAAATTAAATTTAAAATAAATTGATCTAAAATCTAAATCTATCTAGATTTAAAGTTATTCTTAATTAACAAAAGCAAAAATCAAGTCCTTAATATTTAGGATATGCATGGGAGATAGGGATTTGCGATACGGTTTGGTGTTGATGAATAAGTAAATAAGTAAAAACACTAAAAACACTTCTTAATGAAACATTATATCAGGATTTAACAACAATTAACTAATTTAAAACACATAAAACTTGAAAGCGTCTCATTGTTTCCTATCTCCAAAGATTTATTAAATCACAGAGGGCTCTTAGATTTGGTAAGCAATGTGACTATTAAAATTCCAATCTAGAGAATGGAGTGATGTTAAATGCAATGATGTACTTCTATATGGTGATTTCTAAATGATATTGATGCTAATGTAAACTATGCTGACATGAAACCTAATGGATGAAAGCTACAATAAAACTAAGATGCAGTCATGATATTGATTCTACAGATTCTATGATTGCTATGATGCTAAGATGCTATTGTTATGATGCTATGATTACTTGATTGCTAAGATGCTCTTCTTGCAGAGGAAGTTTGCACAAATATGAAAGATTTTGGATGCATTTCTTGTTTTAGAAGGTTGTATATATAGATTTCACGGCAGCACATTGTGACGGGGCAGTACAACAAAGACTTGGATTCAATTTGGAGAATTGAATGGTGAAAGATTGAGAAGCTTGAGCTGATTATGGGAATGGTTTCTCCCCATGAAACCATCAAGCGTGATGATAGGAAGGATCAAAGGAAGAAGATTTGAGAGATTAATTCCAATTTGTCTCCAATTTGTCTCAAATTTGTCTCCACAGCTTCCGTGAATGCCAACTGAATTAAATTGGATATTTGAATATCTAATTGGTAGGTGAGTAAATAGAGGAATTGCTTTATGCCTTTATTTGAATAATTTGATTTATTCAAAATTAGCAAAAGGGAATAAATAATTTAATAAAACAAACTTTATAGAATTTGTTTATTAAATAAATATAGAAGAGATATGATAATTAAATAACAAAGTATTTAACCTTGTTTATTTAATTAAGATTGAAATTATGTGATAATTAAATAACACAAACTACTAAAGTTGTATATTTAATTAAACTTGAAGAATAGAAGAATTAGAATGTGAACTATTTAAATAAATATTTCTATTTATTTATTAAGTAGATAAATTTAATTATGATAATTAAATAAAACAAAGTGAAATTCGTTTATTTAATTAAGATGAAAATAATAGAATAAAGATTGAAGAATTTAAGATGAACTATATAAATAAATATCTCTATTTATTTAATAGTAGACGAAATAAAGGTTAATTAATCAAATAAATCATATTTAATTAATTATATTCTCTAGACCATTTTTAGGTGTATACATTTTGCCCCTCTTTGAAGTGATGTGTTTACGCATTGCTTCAAAGAAAATTTTGTTGCTACTGCTAGTATCGACGAAAAAATTTCAGTATGCCCCAGACATTGATTTTCAAGAAGTAATGAATATATGCCCCCTCGGGAGATAAATTAATGAATTTTTGATTTTTTTTGAATTTTTCAAATTTTTATGATTTTTTGATGTTTCGATAATGATTCGATGAAGATTCGATGGTGAAATAATTTATCTCCTGATAAAGAATGTAGAATATTTCCCTTGGATTAATTTGTATTAATCTCCTCTTAAAAAAATGAATTAATCTCATAAAAATCCCATCAAAAAATAACCTTTAAAAGGTAAAAAAGGTCATTTTCAACCTCATTTGTGCATTTGAGTTTTTAAAATCTTTGTGTGAGCAATTTTGTGTAATTTGGAGCAGAATGTTGATTCCCTACCACACTCACCGATTCGAGCATGTGCAACGTCACCAACACCTGACCACTTACGGACCTCCGGTACGTACCCGATAACCCCTCATTTTTCATGCATTTCCTTATTTTAAAGATTTTTTTTGGTTTTTAAAATCTTCATGTTTTTTAGTGCTTTTGCATGTCGCAATAGCACTTTTACTTGTTGTTCTAATGCTTAGAAAGTTTTAGCGCTTCGGTAGGATACTTTAGTGCTTTGGTAGAATAGTTTAGCGCTTCAGTAGTTTTAGCGTGTAGGATCAAAAGTTTAGCGCTTAAACATACTGTTTTAGTGCTTTCAATTTTTTAGCGCTTATACCCTATATTTTAACGCATTTCCCCGATGAAATAACACTTTTGATTTTTTATCGCGTTGACCATCTGTTATGGCACTTTTGCCTGATGAAGTGGCGCTTTTGATTTTTTAGCACTTTAACTGTCTATTTTAGCGCTTTTACATTTTAAAATGGCGCTTTTGATAGTTTGGCACTTAGAAACTCTGTTTTAGCACTTCTAAGTCAGATTGCAAAAATTTGTCAAATTTGTCTTGATTTTGTCAAATTTTTATTGTGTCATCCTTTGGTTTGATATGATTGATGATCCTGATCAAGTAGATGATGTTCAACCTCATGATAGGCGAGGTCTAATGTTTGATTTGATGATAATTATCCTCATGATAGGCGAGGAATAATTATAATTTGATTGATGAACCTCATGATAGGCAAGGTTGATTTGATGTATTGACCTCATGATAGGTGAGGTTCAATAATGTTTGATGATTGACCTCATGATAGGTGAGGTTCAATGATTGTTCGCTCTCGAGATTTAATCAAAAGTCTCACTAAGAGTTGATTAGGTTTGATGGGATAATTGATGTGTGATGTTTTGACAAGGAGTACTGACTTTGAATATTTCCTGATAATAGAAGTCGTTGGTGAACCTCCAAATTAGAGAGCGATTTCCACAAACCTTTCATTTGATATGACAGCTGGCCCATCCTAAGACAACTATCATTACAAATTATGGACTATCTTCTCTACTTGATATGCCCCAGATTAGGATTAATTGGGGTCTATTGACATCATTAGCGGAGAGGTGGCACAACGAGCATAACACCTGCCACTTAGCCATCGGTGAGATCACAATCACACCAGAGGATGTTTGGAGGATTTTGCAGATACCAGTTGTGGGTGATATTGTTGTTTACAATTCATCAGAGCAGGGTGGTACTGATGCTCTTTGGAGGGTATTTCAGGATGCTAGGATTGCTGGAGAGTGGATTCTATGGCAGGAGATGGTGGACACTTATCCTACTTTGCCATCAATTCTTGCCAAATTCATCGGAGGATTCCTTTGTCCTGATCGCAGGTCAAAGGGATTCATTGTTGGTTGGGGCCGTGTACTAGACAGTATGGTTGTACACGATACTATATATGCTTGGGGCATGTGCATGCTTACCCACCTTTTATCATGATTTGCATTTTGTGGTATACCTTGGAGGTCAAAGCTTATCGGTCGGTGTTACTTTACTTCAGGTATGGGTGTGGGAGCATATTGTGGTGCGGCCAGTGTTAGTGAGGTAGCATCCTGCCAGGCATCCATATGTACATATTTATGTCGGTCGACTTACTCAGCCTAAGCTGGGTAAGTTAGATCATTAGCGCAGAGTATTAGATGATATGGAGACTGTTACCTGTCACCCCTACTTGGATTGTGAGAAGTGGGACAAGGATGACGTGTAGTTGCCATACTTATGTCAGTCATTTACTTTGATTGGGAATACACGATGGGTTCTGGAGAGATTTCTTCGAGATGAGTGCTTTGTCAGTACGAAATTGTTCAGGGTATTCCACAGGGTGTCGCACACTATGCTCGATGACAGTTGGATTCAATAGATTGGGGGCCTAGGATATCATATGATGCGGTAGTGTAGGAGTTTCAGGCTTTACAACCATATATTTGGGAGATCCAACTTGATATTGTGGAGGAACTTATTATAGCAGATTATGTCAAGTACCTTGTTTTGCATCCATTTCCTCGCATTACTATTCCTGATGAGCCAACACCATTACCTGCTGGGGAGGAGATGGTGTTTGCACACTAACACCGACAGAGGAGAGAGGAGATTGGTGGTGAGGAGGATGTGGAGGTAGAGGAGGTGGAGAGTAGCAGTGATGAGGAGGGCAACAAAGATGAGAGTGATAGTAGTGATGATGGAGATGGGGAGAGTAGCAGTGGAGATAGTGATGGAGACAGTCCAGGAAGATTGAGTGTAGGTGGGTCAGGTCCAGCCTTGGAGGAGTACATGATGCCTCATAAGAGGCGAGTAGTTGTAGACCCATCAGAGGAGGATGTGCAGCAGCAGTAGCAGATGCAAATAGTGAGCCTGTAGGTACAATATCAAACATTATAGGGGCAATTGACTCAGGCACAGGGTTTGTTGGCACAAACCCAGACACAGATGCAGGCATAGGCTCAGGCCCATGCACAGGCTCTTGCATCAGTACAGACTTAGTTGGCTGCAGCGCAGGCACAGATCACAGCCTTAACAGTTGAGAGGGACATTGCCAGACGGGCTACAGAGCAAGCTCAGACGACTGTCGAGAGACTACAGAGATTGGCAAGATGGTACCACTTTAGCAGATTACATGCGAGAGGTTGTCCGTATTGGTGAGGAGATAGAGTACTATAAAGGGAAATATTATGATGCAGTTCCCTTCGAGCAGAGAGTCAACTATACGCGGTCTCATTCAGGCATGACTCATTCCCGGACTGTTAGTGTGGGTGTGACTTAGCCTCTTCGTAGAGACTCGAGAGATCCTGGTATTTCTGATGGTGGAGGAGGTACTAGCCTAGATATGCCTGCATCGTCAGGAGCTAGTACTACATGATGTGATTTCTCCATTGTATATTGAGTTGATGATGTACATTTCAATTACAACCATTTTTGATGATCTATCTCTCTCTTTAGTTTAGACATCATTGTATACTTGACATTTATGATTTTGATCTATATGATATGCGACGAATTTTATCGATCTATGATGTGTTCTATATGATTCTATGATGGATGCATTTACTTTTTATGTTCTATATGCCATGTGATCTTTATTTTATGATGTTATGGATGCAATTTAATAGCATGATGATATGCTATGAGCTATGATATTTATTTATGATGTGAATAATGATGATATATGGATGTATGATGTATGATGATATGTATTTTGAAAGTATATGATAATGTTCCTTTTATGCATGATTATGGATATGATGTCCTAAATGACATATGATGTGGGATGTAAATGGGATGTGCGTACTTTTATTTTGGTGTAAATGTAAATATATGTTCTAATAAATGGATGAAAATGATGTATGATAAATGATATGATTGATGGAAATGTAACTATATGATGTAATAAATGGATAAAAAATGGTGTATGATAAATGCTATGTTAAATGGACTATGATATATGATATAATTGATGGATGAATGAAAATGCAATGATATAGATTCATTTTTGAGATTTTTTTATGCAAATTTATGTGATATGAAAAATATGATATGATCAATGCAAAATTATTTGATTCAAATGCATGAATGATGTATGATAATTAAATGCTTTCTAATGTATGCAACAAAAATGATGATGCAATTACATGATCAAGATGATGTTTTTGTTGACGTCAAGTATACTCAATCCATTATGAGAAAAGATAATCATTAATTTGAATCCTTCACAAGCTTTTGTAACAAACACTCTGCAGATGCAAAAACTATTATGATTGCAATCTAATTTTACCATGAAAATTGGCATTTCAACGGTACTTTTGTGCTTTGTATCATCATAGAGCTTTAAAAATGTTGAAAGTAAGTACAAGCATCAATGGTATAATATAAACCAATGATGACCTAAGTACTACTTCCATGATTTTTGATATTGCAAGTGAACACAAGCATCTAGGTATAATTAAACCGAGATGACCTGAATATTTCTTGCGTAAACAGACAAGAATTAACCACTTTCCTATGTGAATTGGAATGCCATCCATGATAATTTGTAGAGCACTTCCTGCAACAATTCACATAGTAATTATGATTACTTCACAAACAACAGATAAAGAAAAATATAATTCTTCTTCCTAGCTTCTCTAGTTCAATACATCATTGAGTTGCTCCAAAGAAATGATAACAATGATCAAAGTACATCTATCCAACTTTTTCTTAAAGTATTTCAATCATTATTCAGATTAGATCATCCATTTTAATTTTATGATGTTTTTGTGTTTTTCGAGAGTCTTGACCAAATACCTAACCTAAAGACCTATCCTAAGGGCCTCGGGGGCTGATCAAAGATTAGCCTTGCCTACGTTATACATGCAGAGACCACGTAGCTCAATTAACACAGACTTTGTTTTTTGACTTTTTGACTTGTTTTTTGGATTTTCTATTGTGATATGGATGTCCAATGTGTTCTGATGATGATTGATGTTTCATGTTGGGTTGTGTTTCGATCATTATTTTTGTTGCGTCTGTCTTTCTGTTGTTTTTCCATTTGATTAAGCTCGATGTTTATTGCCCCCAATGAGGTTCAGATGTTTCCCCCAAGCTAGGGTGAGACATGACCACTTGATATGATATAATAATGGATGTAAAAATGATGGTAAAAGTAACGACCTTGACATGTGTCTAAATAGATGGGAAAGCTAGTTTAAATCACAAATAGCGCCTGTTTCTAGGTTTTCACTATATGTTTTTATTGCACTTTTTAGTCTTTTTATTATTTTTTTGTTACTAAAACACCTGTTTGTCAGGTTTTCATCAAGGTAACCATTTTCATAAACTAATTCATTCACTAAGTGATTCAGGTGTAAAAATTTATGAGATGGATACTCTTGATAGGTTCATCGAACAGATCCCCTTTAGGTGTAGACAATTGATATGCTCTTGATCCATATACTACTATGATGACAAAGGGACCTAGCCAATTAGGTTCAAACTTCCCTTTCTTTTCTCTATCCTGTTGATTTCTAGGGTTTTCCTTTAGGACTAAGTCACCTACTTGAAAGACTCTAGGTTTTACCTTGTGATTGTAGCTCCTGGAAATTCTCTGTTGCTATGCTTTCAAATGATTTACAGCTTGTTGATGGTGTTCATCCAGTAATTCTAGTTCTTGTAGTCTAGAGATTTTATAATCCTCATCTATAATGATACCCTTCAATGAGACACAAAGTGATAGAATTTCTACCTCAATAGGTAGGATGGCCTTTGATCCATACACCAAAGCATATGGTGTAGCTCCTATTGGTGTTCTAATGTTGGTTCTGTAGGCCCCATAATGTAGGATTTAGCTAAACCTGCCAATCACATCCAACATCGTTAACTGTTTTATTTAGTATTTTCAGAATTGTCTTGTTTGAGGCCTCTACTTGGCCATTTCCCTGAGGATAATATAGTGTTGAGAAACGATGTTGGATGTGAAAATTTTCACACAATTCCTGGACGTCTTGGTTCTTAAATGGTCTTCCATTGTCTGTAACTATGGACTGTGGTATGCCATACCAAAAAAATATGTAGTTTAGTATGAAAGACTAGATCTTTTTTCTAGTGATTGTTGTTAAAGGAACCACTTCTATCCATTTTGTAAAGTATTTTGTTGGTGTGATTATGAACTTGTTTCCATTGGATGAAGACGGGTTTATCTTTCCTACCAGGTCCAGTCCCCACTGACAAAAGGGCCATGTTGATGTAAATGGGTGTAATTCTTGTGCTGGCGCATGGATTAGATTACCATGGATCTGACATTTCTGACATCTCAACAAATTGGTAAGACTCCTTTTCCATGTTCGGCCAGTAATACCCCAATCGGAGAAGTTTCTTTGCTAGGGTTGGTCCACTTGAAAGAGTTCCAAAAATACCTTCATGAACCTCACATAAGGCTGATTTAGATTCATTATGTTCTAGACACCGAAGAAGAGTACCATCTAGACCTCGACGGTAAAGGATATCGACAATCAATGTATGTCGAGCAGATTAGCCGATGAAGTTACGCTTTTGGTTTCTAGAAAGATCAGGAGGAAGGATATTATCCTTGAGGTAAGTATAGATCTCTCCATATAGTGAGTTTTGAATGTCAACTATTTGGCACATGGTGTGTGATTCAAGATTTTCGTAGGCAGGTTTAGATACTTGTTCTACCATAAACTCATAATGACCTTGCTTTTCTAGTAATTGCAAGAGGGAAGCAATTTTTGCCATAGCATCTGCAACTTTGTTCTCTACCTTTGGTATCTGTTCGAACTTGATCTCCACAAAGTACTTTTTAAGATCATCTATCATTTTCTTATATGGCATGAGTTTTTCATCCTTTGTCTGATACTCGTCATTTACTTGATAGAGGACAAGATGTGAGTCCCCATACACTTGTATTTATGTGATGTTCCATTCAATAGCCACTTTGATGTCAATAATCAATGCCTCATACTCAACCACATTATTGGTACATGGAAACATTAGTCTATAGGACCTTGGGATGGTGTGTCCATGAGGTGTAATAAATAGAATTCCCGCACCAGACCCTCTTTGTGTGTATGATCCATCAAAATAGAGCCTCCATTGTTGTGTGGTAATATTGAGAATGTTTGCATCTAGAAATTCAATGTTCATTGGATGATTATCCTATAATGGAGCTTCAGCTAATTGATCAGCTATCACCTGTCCTTTGATGGATTTTCAATCTACATACTGGATGTCAAACTCACTTAAGATCATGACCCATTTTTCTAGTCTCCCTATTAGAGCCGCTTTGTTGAGTAGATATTTTAATGGGTCTATTTTTGTGATGAGTCTGACTGTATGAGTCAACATGTAGTGCCACAATTGTTGGGTTGCAAATACCACTGCTAAACAATCTTTTTCTATAAATGTGTAATTTATTTCATAATCGTTGAGAGTCTTGCTAATGTAGTAAATAGCTTGTTCCTTTCCTTCATAATCTTCTTGTGCCAATAGAGCTCCTAAAGAAATGTCTGTTGTTGTGATATAGAGTAACAATGGTTTCTCTGCTGCAGGTGGCATGAGTATTGGAGGCGACATCAAATGTTGCTTTATCTGGTTAAAAGTTGTTGGGCATTCATGATCCCACTTGAATGAGACATTCTTATGAATTAGATGATTGAATGGGTGGATTTTGTATGCCAATTGGGAGATAAATCTCCTGATGGATTGTATCATGCCTTGTAGGGACCGTAATTGACTGATGTTTTTAGGCGGCGACATCTCCATTATTGCTTTGACCTTAGCCGGATCCACTTCGATACCTTTTTTTGACACTATGTATCCAAGGAGTTTTGTTGATGTTACCCTCAACACACATTTCTTTGGGTTCAATCTGACATTGAACTTTTCCAATCTAGTAAATATTTTTTCGAGGATCTCCAGATGTCCTCTCTGGTGTATGATTTTGCTAAGATGTCATCCACATAATCTTCCATGAAAGTATGGATCATATCATGAAAAATAGTGGTCATTTCCTATTGATAGGTGGCACCTGTATTTTTTAACCCAAAGGGCATGACATTCCAACAGAATGTACCCCAAGGACAAGTGAATTTTGTATTTTCTTGATCTTCATGTGCTATCTTTATTTGGTTGTACCCTGAGAAACCATCCATTAATGAAAACATGGCATGGCCTGCTGTTAGATCCATAATGATGTCAATACTTGGTAAAGGAAAGTCATCTTTTGGGCATGCTTTATTTAGATCTCTGAAATCTGTGCATATTTTGATGTTGTTACCCGGTATAGATACATGCACAATATTTGAAATCCATTCTGCATAATCGATAGACCTGATAAATCCTGCATCCAACAACTTCTTCACCTCAACTTTTACCATCAGGGCGATGTGGGGATGCATTTTTCTCAATTTTTGCTTGACTGGTTTAATTCTGATTGGTAGAGACAGATAATGCATCAAGAGACTCGGATCTAATCCTGGCATGTCAGAATAAGACCAAGCAAAATTGATATGCCACTCTTCAAAGAATTTGGTGAATGCGGTCTTCTCTTGTTTTGTCATAGACATTGCCAAATGTAGGATCTTTGCCTTTTTAGTTGTTCCAAGATTTATGGATTGTGTTGGTTCTACTAATATTGATGATCTATCATGGTAATGCTCTGGAAGGGTGTCAAATCTTCCATCTTTCATTGCTTCATAAAGGTTTTCACTATTAGATACGTTCTTTATTTTTTCTTTTTCAAAATCTAATGGTGCATCAGAAAGGTTTTCACCATTAGATCTATTTTTCATGTTGTCATTTTTGCAACTGAAATATTTGGCACCCTGTTGTTTTGAAGTATCGTTATGATTGTTATGGATAGAACTTGTATCAGATTCATCACTGCAAAGATAGTTTATGATGGCATCATCATTTGAAAAGAATGGTAAATGAATAGGTTCGGTGGGTTCCCAGTCAATAAGTTCGGGATGCCTCAAGGGTAATAAGTCATCAAGTTGAGTAAGGTCAATAACTATAAGTGTTTTGATGGCAAGGTGGTCAAATTTGTCAGTGTGAAGGTTGAGGTCTATGATAGTACTCACCTCCAAGTCGTCTATCTCACTCAATGTTTGTTTGTCCTCACTTGAGTCATCGATATTTGTTGATCCCATTACAAATGGTCTATTTCCTGAACTTTGTCCCTCCTCTCGTAAGGGTGTATATGCTTGGATTACATTAATTTGTTTGTTAGTGTATGATGTGGCAGATAAATGATCCCATTCATACTCATTGTAATCTGTGTCAGAACCATCTCTCATTTGAAGAATCCTTTCTACCACTTTTTGAGTTACTTCTTCTTTTGATTCCCCTGTATAGCCTAATCATGTTTGGTCTTTAAGCTGCAGTGTTAGGGGTTGAATATATTCTATTATACCATCCTTTCTTTTTCCAATTGGTGCTTGGCCTTCATAACCCATTTTCTCTAAGATAGCCTTTCCTTTTCCATACTAATATGTTCTTATGCTGATATTTTTTGGTGTTGAGGCTTCTTCATCCTTGTATAGCCAATTGAGAATGGCTTTGTCTTCTGATTCATCTTCTAAGGTACCCACTTTTACAAATATTTCATTCAGAGCCATGATTGATTGTGATGAACGTGGTATGTTGGATGTGGGATGTCCATATGATTTTGGTGATGGCAATAATTGTGAGAGACACAAAGATTGCTCAAGGGAATATTATCCTAAACCTTTGTCCTTTAACTGGATCTTGTCTAAAAATTGTTGTGATAGATTATTCATGGGACCTTCATTGTTTGATAAAGTTGAGTCAGCAATAGTTGTTTCTTTTGCCTGGTCCTTCTTCTCAACCCATTTGGATATAAAATTGGGTTGCTTTTAACCACTGGATGAAGTGGAAGTATTGACTTCTTTGTTGTGGGGTACTAGAGTGTCTTGATTCACTTTTAGCATTGTTGCAAGTCTGTGTATTATTGTTGTCATCTGATATAGTGACCTCCTATCCATTGACTGGAAATTTCAAACATTGATGATATGTCGAAGGCATTGCTTGCATTTCATGGATCCATGGATGACCTGATAGTATGTTATATGTTAGCTCCTTGTCTATCAATTGGAAAACTATGTTTTTGACAACCGGTCCTACTTGAATTGGTAGTACAATCAACCCTTTGGAAGAGATTTCCTCTTCATCATATGCTTTTATTGTTATCTTTCTCCTGGCATCAATGACATTGTCGGAATAGCCTAGTGCATGAATTAGTTTCAAAGTACAAATATTTAATCCAGCTCCACCATCTATTAAGACATGCTTGACAAAGTGTTTTTGGATTATAACCTCTATATGTAAGGCTGCATTATGTGGGTGATTCAGTGATACATCATCCTATTTAGAGAATGACAAACAATGAGGTGTGGTCATATATCCCACCATAACTTGAAATTGATAGACATCCAAATTATTGGGTACTGTAGTGGCTACTAGAGCCTATTCTAGAACCTCTTTATGTGATGGTGAAATTTTAAGAAGTTCCAGTATGGATATCTGTGCAGGTATCTTTTGTAGTTGATCCACAATGTTGTATTAATGTGAAGGGGGAGTAGCATTTTTAGATGAAACTCCTTTTAGTATCACTTTGGACTACCCCCTTGTCATTACATTAATTGGTTGATGTTCTTGTGTTTCCCTAATCTTTAGGACATTGATTTGGTTGTCAGATGTGTTTGTGCTTGGTATTATGTTCAGGGATTTGATGTCATTGATGCTTATGTCATTTGTTTGATTATCAATGTCATTATTTTTCTCAACCTTATAAATGCAAAGAATGGTGGTGTCATAGATAAGTTTATACTTTTTCCTTTACCATTTGAAGAAGATTATCCTTTTTCGTAATTGGGTAATGGATTTGTAAACGTACTATGATCATTGGTTGTTTGATGTCCTTTGAAAAAAACCTTCTTTGCTTCGATCAAGTCTTGTATCAGGTGTTTTAATTGCATATAGTCATTTGTTTTATGTCCTTTATTTTTGTGAAAGTTGCAATAATCAACATTGTTCCACCAAGATAGTTTCACCTTTGGCTCCCAATTTTGTGCTTCTGGTAGAGTAATAAGTCTATTTGTAAATGAGTTCTCTCATTTTTTATTCTAAAGTTTGTCCTAATGGTGTAAATATTTGTCGATTGGACTATCTTTGATATGGTGGTGGCCAAGATTCTCCATTATTTGGGTTATTGTTTTGAGTGGTACCTTGATTGTTGTTTTGGTTTTCATTTTGTTTTGTTTTCACAGGTGTTGTTGTCAAATTGAATACTAGTTTTGTCTTTTGTGTGCTAGTTGTAGCATCATTGTTCCTAGTAGTTCTATTTTCTACCAAAATTTAGGCTTATCGTCATTTCCAGAATGATTTGAGGAATTTGCATTGTTTGATGTATCATTGTAATGTTTAATCACTCCTCTTTTGACTAAGGCATCTTCAATTTAAAGCCCATTCGCAATCACCTTTTCAAATGTCAAGGGACATTGTTTATAACTCATGTAATCATTTAAGTTGTCAATAAATAATTCAATCTTTTCCTCTTCAAGTATAGATAGAGGATATCTAGCAAACAACTTTCATCAACGTTGTAAGAATGATAGGAATGTTTCTCCCTTTTTTTGTTTCATGTTGTACAGATCTTTTTCTGGTTATGTTATGTTGAATGTTGAAGGAGAGCTGTGTGATAAATCTATTAACTAGTTCTTCAAAGGATCGAATCCTCGGTTGTAATTTGGAGAACTATTCCATATAGTGTGCTCCTAAACTCCTAGGAAATAATCTCATTAGGTAAGTATCCTCTTGTGCAAACTCGAGGCTCATTGTTCTAAATTCCCTTACATGGTCAATCAGATCCGTTTTGCCATTATACTTGTCATATTCGGGAAAATCACAATGCCTAGGGAAGGGTATCATATCTACACTCAGATGAAAGGGATAAGGACAAATGTCTTGTAATGAATACCTCTTTATGGTTCCCTTTTGCATATCTTGAATTTGTTGTTGTAAAGTTTGCATTTGAGAAGTTAGAGAAACCACTTGATCTGTGTCTTGCGTGTTGGATGATTATGTTTCATTATTTCTAGGTGTTTCCTTCAATCGATTCATGTCAAAATCTTTCAGAAGTTTTGTGCCTAATTCCGCTAACATCAAGAGATATTTTTCCAAGTATTGCTCTAAGACCTTTTCCATGAATTTATGAAATTTTGGATCTTGTTGGGCATGTTGTATATCCTCTTGAGTTATTTTATTGGTATCATATTGTTGGAATCTATAAAAGGGGTTTTCTTCAGCCATTATGTTTGGAGTTTCAATTTCCTTCTCTCTGATTTTTTGTCTTTACAACCTTGTCAAGATTGGCATACAAGTATTGGTTGTTTTCACTAAACTTGGATCTTTTGTGTTTGGATTAGTAAAAATTTCATTTTAACAAAGTCAAATAGAATGATATATTCTATTGATGAGACTAAGTTGAAAATATGATTACTGTGTCTTGTTTCGTGATGGTAGGATGTCAAAATCCTAATGCGGAAGCTTAACTCAATAATCAAGATTTGTTTTGATAATTGGACACTTTGTAATTTGCAAGACTTGGGTTTACATTGAAAATAATTTTGGACTTGTAAGAACCTATTTGTTTTAAGTTCAAGACATTGTTTGGACTGTGAATGTTTCCGTCTAATAAAAATCTAAGTTTTTGATGCCAAAAAATCTGACAGATGTTTCTAAAAGCTCTACGTTTTTTTGCCCTATGGAAGTGCTAATACAGAGGGTATAAGCGCTAACATAGATTGCAAACGTGCTAAAATTTCTGGTAAAAGCGCTGTAAAATAGGGTAAAAGCGCTAAAACAGACTATTAGACACACTAAAAAGATTGGTGAATTCTGATACTAGTAATGTTTGTTGTTGTTGATAGAAGTGCTATAATAGTTGGCAGAAGCGCTAAAACAGACTGTAAAAGCATTGTTTCAACTGTGGATGCGCTAAAAGATAGTGCATAAGCGCTAAAACAGATTGCAAAAGTGTTAGTTTGGTACTCCACAGTGTTGTCTAATTTTCTTTTTCATGAAGAGACTAACTTTTTTGGTGTATTTTTCTAGATTTTGGATTTTTTTGGTAGAATATTTTCACTGGTAATTCCCTGAATTTGGATAACAAGCCTAATGTTTCTAAGTTTTGTTTACTATAAGAACTGATCTGGCCTATTGGAGTATTCTATTTCCGATTGTGGGATGGAAGATTGATGAATAGGTTGACTACAATTAGGTTCCTATGAAAGAGCTCTTCTTTGAAAATAAGCTTGTGAATACAAAGGCTCTAAAGCATAATCATCAATATATCCCCTAGCAAAATCGTGAAACCTATGGATGAAAGTTTTATGTTGAAGCAAGATTTTTCTACTTTGATACAAAAAGCGTCTTCTTTTCAAAAGGTTTTTGTAACTAAGTTACTTCTTTGGTTTTCTGACTCTTGTTTTGAGGGATTTCTTGATAAAATTTGTGGATTTCCAATCCCTAATCATAAGCTTTCATGGATTGTCTTGTCAAATTTTTGCATTCTTTTTCTTTTGGATAATCTTTATCTAATTTAATGATTCAAAGAAATAGCAAACAATTATAGAATAGGTGTTTTTAAGTCCTAGAATCTAGACAATAAGTGTATGTTCAAGTATCAAATAGATCCTTCTTGATTTTCACAAGTTTTTGATAAGAAACACTTTAGACATACTCAATCTTAAGGACAAAAGGTCATCATTATACTCAAACAACCCACATCTTAAAATTGCAACTCACATAGCCATGTCACCCCTAGAGGGCACTCGTGTTTTTGTCTTTTCTAGGCACGTACTCAAGGTTAGATTTCTCTATCCCTTGAGCAAACAGTCCTTGGAAATTATATGGTGAGTGTCTCGGGGGTAGATTCTTCCCTTCCTCGACACTACTAAGTATTAAAATGTTCAGAAACTAACAAGTTTGGATACTACACTATGGTTCATAGATAGGGTTTCCATGCAATGTGACAAATGATAAACTCCCTCATGAGACCTCCCAACCTTTAGAACAAATGCTTTGGGGATGGTTATCTTGCACACAACCGTCGAGTTGGACTTTCATCAATAACTCGCTTTTTGATTATAGTGGGTTGGAATCCTTCACTTTAGGCGTTCCCACTTAGGTCTATCCCATAGGGTGAGTAATTTTTCCCACTACGAAAGGCCTTCTAAAGGATTTAGTAAAGCATGAAATGCATAAAAATAAAGGATGAGTATGGCATTTTGATCACCCAGTTAAGGGGAGAGCATATGCCTATCACCACACAAACACAGTAATCAATGTTCAATTTTTAAGCCCAAAAGACAAATTTTATATTCTATGTGAAGATATTGCTTCACAAAAATCATGATGTTAATTTTAACCGATATAGCAAATGTGTGATGACTACCCTAGGATTGATAAATTTTAAACCAAAATGACTATCTTAGGATTGATAAATTTTAAACCAAAATGACTATCCTAGGATTGGTTCTTTTTAGTCCAAATGTATCAAACTAGATTTCTAGCCACGGTTGTGTCGGATCTAGACCAGAGCTTATAGAAGTGCTAAAACAAGTTGCATAAGCGCTGAAACATATTGCAAAAGTGCTAGAACTTTTGGCAAAAGCGCTGTAGAATTCGACAGAAGCGCTAAAAGGTACTAGAGCTGGAACAGTGGATTGTTCTAAGAACTTTTTGGTGTAAGCACTGAAACAGAGTACAAAAGCGCTAGAACTTTTGGTAGAAGTGTTGAAACAGATTGTGGAAGTGCTAAAACTTTTAGCAGAAGCATTGCAAAATCCCTCGATCGTGCTAAAAGAAACATGCCTGTATCCTGTACAAACACTTTTCAGAAAATTATTAAAATATGGGGTTAGATGCCCCATGGTGAGCGCCAAAATGTAAGTGTGGAATAAGTAAATAAGTAAAAACACTAAAAACACATCTTAATGAAACATTATATCAAGATTTAACAATAATTAACTAATTTAAAGCACATAAAACTTGAAAACGTCTCATTGTTTCCAATCTCCAAAGATTTATTAAATCACAAAGGGCTCTCAGATTTGGTAAGCAGTGTGACTGTTAAAATGCCAATCTAGAGAATGGAGTGTTAAATGCAATGATGTACTTCTATATGGTGATTTCTAAATGATATTGATGCTATTGTAAACTATGCTGACACAGAACCTAATGGATGAAAGCTATGGTAAAACTAAGATGTAGTCATGATATTGATTCTATAGATGCAATGATTGCTATGATGCTAAGATGCTATTGCTATGATGTTATTGCTATGGTGCTATGATTGCTTGATTGCCAAGATGCTATTCCTGTAGAGTAATTTTGCACAAATATGAAAGATTTTGGATGCATTTCCTATTTCAAAAGGTTGTATATATAGATTTCACGGCAACACATTGTGACGAGGCAGTACAACCAAGGCTTGGATTCAATTTGGAGAATTGAATGGTGAAAGATTGAGAAGCTTGAGCTGATTATGGGAATGGTTTCTCCCCATGAAAACATCAAGCATGATGATAATAAGGATCAGAGGAAGAAGATTTGAGAGATTAATTCCAATTTGTCTCCAATTTGTCTCCACAGCTTCCCATGAATGTTAGTTTAATTGAATTGGATATTTGAATATCTAATTTGGTAGGTAAGTAAATAGAGGAATTGCTTTATGCCTTTATTTGAATAATTTGATTTATTCAAAATTAGCAAAAGGGAATAAATAATTTAATAAAACAAACTTTATAGAATTTTTTTATTAAATAAATATAGAAGGGATATGATAATTAAATAACAAAGTATTTAACCTTGTTTATTTAATTAAGATTGAAATAATGTAATGATTAAATAACATAAACTATTAAAGTTGTATATTTAATTAAACTTGAAGAATAGAAGAATTAGAATGTGAACTATTTAAATAAAAATTTCTATTTATTTATTAAGTAGATGAATTTAATATGATAATTAAATAAAACAAAGTGAAATTCGTTTATTTAATTAAGATGAAAATAATAGAATAAAGATTGAAGAATTTAAGATGAACTATATAAATAAATATTTCTATTTATTTAATAGTAGACAAAATAAAGGTTAATTAATCAAATAAATCATATTTATTTAATTATATTCTCTAGACAATTTTTAGGTGTATACATTTATATTTTGTGAAGTGGACGTTGTCCCCACTTGCAATCCTAAAATGATCTTGGTTGGTTCTTCATATTTCATTTGGTGTGTTTGGATACATGGAGTTTTGAGCTATCATCGTAGTTGTGGTATTTTGTGCTACAGTTGTAGAAGTGGAAGCAAACAAATTTTCTCTTGGTTGGCCAAATGTGGGTGTTGGTGGGATATTCACAATTGATGTAAAATGTGACGTTTGAGAAGGTAGTAAACCTGTATTCAACTATTGTGATGGTGGTGATATAGTAGGTGGTGATGGTGGTGGTCGATTAATGGAACCTAGTCCTAGTGTAACTTTGTTAGGAGTTTCCCCTATGATTGTGGATATATCGAAGCCAGGTGGAAGCCTAGCTCCATTTTGTGCAAGTTGGAAGAAATACATGTTAGGGTTTGTTGATACTAGGTCATCTATGGTTTTCAAGGTCCTAGGATCTTGTAACACATTTTCTATTTTTTCAAGTGTGATCCCTTGGTCTACTTCATGTAAAGTGTAATTGTTGAATGGAGGTAGACTTTGAGACTGTGAATTTGTTTGATCACTAGGGGTTTCCCCAAAGTGCATGTCAGTTGTAGTGTTGAGCATATGATCAGAGATGGAATCCATATCTTTGCATTTTTCTTGGGAAGGTGTGACAACCATAAAAAAGATTTTGTTTTGACTTTTAGATTTTTTGGATATTTGACATTTTTTGGTATTTTTGATGTTCTAGGATGAATGTAAAACTATATGAAACTACTCTATGTTTTGGGGATTTTTTGATGAGATTTTGCAAATGCAAAAGACCTTAGATATTCCGACTTGTGATCCTTAATGGAGATTACTTTGACAAATTTTTGGATGGACTAACGTAACCAAATGAAAATCCTAAACCTCAAATGATGATGGTGTTTTGATAAAAAAATCAAATTTGTAACTAGACTTGTGAGTTGAAATCCTACTTTTGTTGATGGGACAAGTTTTGTGAAAATGAGGTTTGAAGATTTTTAGGAGATGACACTAGACTTCACCACTAAATTTGCTTGGTTTTTTTATTGTAAGATGCACTTAAGATGAGATTTATAGGAATTTGATATGAAACTAAGGATGCAATGTTTAACCTAGGAAAACTAGAAAGTTTGTTGAAAAATGCAAAAAAGAAAATGACTCTATTCAAACACACTTTGCTAATTTTATCGAATGCAAGTTTTTTTCTTTGCTAAATTTCTAACCACAAATGCGGTGTAGTATAAGATAAATGCATTGTAGGAAGAGATAGATGTGTTGCTAATGTTTACTAATGCGATTTTCTGACTTCTACTAGATTTTTCACCACAGATGCAATGCAGAATACAACAAATGTGTTGCAAAAAAAGAGATGTGGCATTTTGATAGACAAATGTGTTGTAGAAGCTAACGAATGTGTCATATTGTTTTTGTGTTGCAGATACACAGTTATGGTGCAGAGGCTAACAATTATGGTGCACTATTTTTGATCAAAAAAATAGCTCTCTAAGGGACCCTATGAATTTAATTATTTTCAATTTTTTGATTTGATTTAGTTGTGAAAACACAAAAATAGTGTATATAAGTTTTAGCTATGAATCTGGATGAATGGGTGACAAAGATAAGGCCCTCAGGCCGATTGGTATTACTAGTAATAACAACCCAAAAAACATGTAGAATATAGTCACAACTTAATTATTCAATATGGTTTGTAAACTTATAGTAGGCCCACCACCCATTAAAGGGGTAAATACTCAAAAAGATCAGATAGTTGAACAATTGGGATGGTTGTTCAATACCCTTTCTATATGAGAGCAGATAGTAGACACCCAATGACATAGGATCGTCAAAGGACATCACGGGCATGCCTTATTTCTCTTCCTGAGAGGCTCTTTCTAGCAACCCAAAAAGACTCTATCTCGACTCAAGAGAGTACATGGTGAGTACTTCACACGTTGATCCTATCATGTTGTACCACTTATACGTTACACCCAATTAGGACTATAGGCTTCTACAATAATGGTTTGTAGTAAAGGAAGCCCTAAGAACACGACAACATACACCAACGCAAGACCGAAGTCTCAAACCTCGTGATCAAAATCACCCAAGACCACTAAGGCACACTTTGCATGGCACAAGTGGATTGAGCTCAACTTTCATTTTTTCCCCTTTATATAGCCTACTGGAGATATGTGCTTGAGTTCAAACCCTTGGGTGTACTCCCAGGAAGGCCTCCTACTAAAAATAAAAAGTGAAATCTTAAGTGTTGCTATTTCTCATCACCCAAGATTTGCACATAGTGCAAGGGGAGACGATACATAGACAACACACTTTTGGTGACAAGACTGAATCACATGTGTGCAAGTGCACTAGACATAGTATAAAGTCACTCTTTTTAGGGTACACCAATGCAAATGTTTAATTATGGTAAATTTTAATGCACCAAAAAAAAATGTTCCATGTTCATTCAAAAATTGAAAATGCAATTTATTTTGTTCTTTTTAAAGCCCAAGTTGAAAGATGATAGTTGTAGGTAAATTTTAATGCACCAAACGAAATGTTCAAGATAGGGTTCTTTTTAATGCATCAAGATCAAATGTCAAGATAGGGTTCATTTTAATGCACCAAGATCAAATGTTCAAGATAGGGTTCATTTTAATGCACAAAAATTAAATGTTCAAGACCTCTCCCAATTGTTTGCCACAACATGAAATTCAAATTTCAGTAGTAGAAAAACCTACACCCTACTAAAATCAGAATGCAAAAAAATAGACATCAAAATTTAATACCTTCTTTTTGGTTACAATTAGATGCGGTATAGGATTGATCAATCGCGGTGTAGAACTTGATGGTTGTGGTGCACGAATTGATGATTGTGGTGCACGAATTGATAATTGTGGTGCATGGATTAATGACTGTGGTGTCAAACTTGTTGACTGTGGTGTAAAACTTGACAACTATGGTGCACAAAATGACTATTGCAGTGTAAGAAATAACGATAGTGGTGCACCAGATCAGGACTTGGAAAGACAAAAATTGTCCAAAAAATTAGAAACCAATAATCCAAGTAAGAGGAATTCAACCTTAGACTATAAAAAGGTACACAAAAACCCTACAAGATGATCAAACACAATAATCATAACTAGCAAAAATTGAAAACTTAAAAACCACAGTAAGGTGCGATGTAGGACATGACGAATGCGGCTCAAAAACCTTCGCATGTGTCACACCAACATAAAGACTAATGCAGCTCCAAATCTCCTAGGTGTGTTTTAGATCCTAACGATTGTGTTGTTTCTTCTGATGATTGTGGTGCACATCATAATGAATGTGGTGGACTTCCTATAGCTTAAAATTTCTAAAAATTGTAAAACAAACTGTTAACTCATATTAGGTTCACCAGATTGTCGATCATAAAATTGAGATTAATCATAATAGAGATAAAGAATTAACACAATAACCATAAAACTACTATTCAAAACCTAAACACAATCTAAATCGTCCAATGGAGTACAAACTAACACAAAGAACTAAATTAATAAAGCATTATACTTACCTTCATTGTGTCCTTTGCTTTGCTTTTCTCTCAGATTTGGTATGCACTTCTTTGCTTTAAGCTCAAGTGTGTGAAGGAGATCAATGATGCAAAATACCAAAGTTTGTGGTTAGCCATCAAAGAGATATGAGGGATTCCTTTATAGAAATGTTTGGTTTGAATGAACAATCCAGATTAAGAGGTGGATGATCAAGATCAAGGGTCAAGAATCCTTGAGAGGAATTGATTGCCTAGTTAACTGATTGCAACTGGTTACAAGATTTCAATTAACTATTTGCATGGGGAATTGATTAAAGAGTTAAGGGATTTGATTACCTCGTTAACTCTCACTAAGTGGGAGTGAACTGATTTGATTGAGGAGATAAGTGGAATTGATTATCCAGTCAACTGGAAGAGAGTGGTCATTAAGTTTGAGGGAAATATGCATGAGATAATAATTAATTAAATGAATGAATTATTTGAGGAATGTGCAAGTAAGGATTAATTAATAAATAAACTATTTATTTATTAATAATGAATGGATAATGTTGAGATGAAAAAGGATAATTAAATAATTAAATAATTATTTAATCTAGAAGTGTGAATGTGAAGAATTAAATAATTAAAGTAATTATTTAATCTTAGAAAGGGTGTGAATGTTAATTAAATAATTAGAAATAATTTAATTAAGAATAGAGGAATATGTGTAATTAACGACGAAATTAAATAAATAATATTTATTTAATTAGTCAAGAAGGATGAATAAAATGAATTAATTAAATAATGAAAAGTCACTTAATTAATGGTAAAATATGATATTTGATAATGATTAAATAATGAAGTATTATTTAACCATTAGGGGAAATATGATAATTAGTGTTAAAAGGCTAGTTGATAAACTAAGACAATTTCAGGTATGTACAAAAGTATTAGGTTTTTATTGTGGAGATTCAAGTTCAAATCTCACAACTTCTTTTAATATGGAATTTTCAAGTGACTACTCTTGATATTTCATTATTGGCTTCTCATGTTGATGTAGTTTCTAAATAAAATAGATTTTTAAATGTGATATCTAAGAGGTTTGTATTAGTTTCTAATAAATGCTTGCAAGATATTTGATGTTATATTTATATTCCCTTGTTAAAGTAAATCTTTAAATATTATTTTTATTATTCACAAAATATTTGATGTTATACTTATATCTCTTTTTTCTCAAAAAAATCTTTAAACTTTATGTTATTATTATTCAAGATATTTGATGTTATATTTATATCTCTTTTTTTTGAGTAAATCTTTAAACTTTATGTTATTATTAGTCAAGATATTTGATGTTATATTTATATTCTTGTTTTTAATTATTATCTCTTTAAAATGGTTAAGTATAGATCCACCTCTCTATATTTATAATATTATACTTGAAAATTTCTTTACTTTTTAGAGGTTTGCCTCTACAAAACAATTAAGCATAGAGTTGCCTTCAAGGTTATGGCATTACAATTGGCCCATGAGCCACTATAGTTGAAATAATCCATGACTAGCCATCATTCTATCTTAACTTATACAAAATTACAAAATAGACATATTACATCGTCACATTCTTACCTAAACGTTGCCCACTTATTAGTTTCACATTTAAGCTTATGTGAACTAGTCTTTACTTGGTTTGAAATCATATTGACCCTTTCATTTGATATATTTCCCCTTGTAAACTTTTTTATGTTGTTCATGTATGGGGTTGAATTCACTAAGGCAATGTTGTCATTTGCTATCAAACATTTTTTTTTTTGTGGTTAGCCTAAAATGTTATCTTGCATGTTATTTGGTTTCTTGAATAGGATTTGAGCATTCTTATAAGCTAAATTGACGTCTAGTCATCCAAGTTCAAGTTCACTTAAATGTACATTCTTGTGTTTAACTCTTTCCCTACCATTATAAGTCAATATCTAGTAATTTTCATACCCTCCATTTTCACTGTCCTAGAAAAAATCTCATTGTGGTTGTTGCCTTTGAATGAAATACAAAATCCCTTGTTCTCAATCCCTTTATGATTATATGATCCAATTGTATGATAAAATTTGAAGTGCTCTATTGACTTATATTAGATGCAGAGTACCATTCTAATGCATTTATATATATTGTGAGATCATATTACTATAATTAATTGATTAAAGGAGAATATATTATTATATTTTTCCTAAAAATACTACTAAGGTATGTGTTGGAAGATTATGATGTGTAATAGGAATAAGCGTCGAGGAGGAGGAAGAACTAGGTTCTGGTGTTGAAGTAATTTAAATAAATCCAAGTTTGTGGGAAAAGATTAATTAATTAGTACAAGAATAATGATTAATATAATATTTTAATATTATTAATTTAGAAAAGGACATGCATAAAAAGGAAAAAGTTATTTTTTGATATATATATTTTTTATAAGATTATCTTTTAATATATCTTCATTTGTTAGGAATATAATATTGTATTATATTTTATATAAATAAGTTTTGAGAAGGAAAAAAAGATTTATTGAAAAAGAAAAATAAGTAATTTTACTCATTTATTCTTCTTTTGGTTAGCAATTTTGATTATGTAATTGGAGAGAATGAAATGAAACATATTTGTAAATTAAAAAAATTGAAAGTGTTTTTTGTGGATGAAGTAAAGGATTTTTGTTTCTACTAGATCACTTACATTCTTCATTTTATTTTCAAATTTTTACAATGTTGAGGTGGGGTTCTTTTCATGAAATTCTTTAGAAAATATTATTTATTTTGAATTAATAATTAACATAATTTTTTTGTGTTGTTGCCTATCATGGGTTAAAAATGGCCAAGGAGAAGGGTGTGACTAAAGTGTGGTTGGAGGGGGAATCTTTGAATATCATTAACTACTTGAAAAGGGTTAAATCTCCCTCCTAGTAAATTGAACATCTCATTGAAGACTCTAGTGCAATTTTAAATTCTTTCCAAGAATTTTACATTTCCCATGTGAATCATGAGGCCAATGGTGTTGTTGATTTATTGGTGAACTTGGGGGTTTCTTTGACTAGGTCTTGGAACTCTAATGACCACTTGCCCTTTGATCTCATATCATTGCTTAATAATGAGAAATCTTCACATGCATTTTATGAAAGGGGTCATATTAGGATATAATTTACTTGGCGTGTGGCCTCATAATTGTCTTCCTTTGTTGATTAGACTTATGAGGGGCTTAATCTGTCATGATAATCATGGGTATGTGAGTCGTGATGTCCTAAGGGATTCAACCTTAATAAAGAATTATACCTAGAATGCCAGCAGTGCATGCTTTTTGGGTGCTATTTTCCTCCTTGCATTCTCTATTCCTCATTTTTGTGGGTTATCCTTCAACAGTTCTCTGTGCTTGTCTATGCATTCAAGTATGGGGGGTGAGGGGTGTAGAATAGAGCCTATGTCATGTGAAGAGACCAAGGTCAATGGTAAGGTCTAGGAGATTCTTGAGAAAGGGGGGGTCACCCATTTTTATGGAAAAACTCCATGGCTTTGATTCTAAGATTTCACAGGATTTTGTGAATGCTTGGCACAGGCGCATCCTGAGAATTTTTGGGGTTGATTTCACTATTACTGAGGACTTTGTAGTGGAAGTTATTGGTCTCTCTACATAGGGTAGGTAGTTCTATAGGGAAAAGGTAATGTCTTCATCTACCAGGATGAATTTCTTGCGAGATAAGGAGAAGCTCAAAATCAAGCGACTGTCGTGTGGGGGCTACGATAGGACCTCCATTAAACCCATATGGAGGGATGTGGAAATGGATCTCATGCTCTACTACACTCTAGATGGGAGATTCTTTGTCATATATGGGAATCACTTTATGTTACTGAACCATTTCCATCATGGTAAGCTGATTTCCTTCCTATTATATCTGCTCTTGTCTTTAGAGAATGGTATTATGGAATTTATAAAGAATTCCAATAACCCATTTTTACATGAATGGTTGATGCTTTTAATTGTGGAACATATTAAGTCTAGATATGTTATTGAAACCCCTATTCCTAGTAGAGCTCGTAAGTCCAATGATTCAGACTATGACACTAGTGATTCTGTTGAGGTGGAGGAAGTTGAAGGTGAGTCAGAGTCTGGTGATAAGGAGGACTCACTTGTTTGGTCTGAAGGCTATCAAATTGACTTGGAGTTGGACAAACTCCCCTCAGTTGCGGCTAAGAGTAAAAGTTCTTCAAAGGCTGGGAAAGGTGGTAGGGTTTCTAAGATGGAGTTTGTGCCCTCCCCTTTGGGTGTGAAACATAAAATCTTTGGTGGAGTAGAGGAGGGAAATAAGGGTGGTGATGCTTCTGGTGGGAGGAAAAGTTTGAGATTAGGATCAGCTAGTATGCAAGATGTTGTTTTCCAAGATGATGAGAAGCCTTTTTTGGATGTTGTAGAAGGGGTAAAGGTGAGTGTTGAGACTAAGAAGGCCCCTGAAGTGGGGAAGGTCAAGGGCTCTGATAATTTTGTTGCCCTAGATGCATCCCCTACTATCTCGATCTCTGAGGGCAAAGGTAAAGAGCAGATAGTACCCCCTATTGGTAATCTTGGTGAAGAGCTTCCCGCGGGCTCTCACTAAGTGATGGTTTTGAACTGAGAATCATTGGATATTAATTAGGTCTCTAGCTTGGCAAAGGAGGGTTCAAATGTCTTTTTCAATTTGTTTATGTGGTTCCTTCCAGAAGTACAAAATCTGCATGGTAAGTGCAACACAATTGCAAGGTGCAACATTTCTACTATGAGAAGCACTAGGAAGTTGAATTCAGTCTTTAGTATGGTTAAGACCATGAATAACACTCTTAACCAAATGTGGACGACTTTGAAAAATTAAAAATGGATCATGACCCCAGAATTGCTGCCCTTGAGAAGAACTTTCTGAAAGTTCGTCATGACCTCTATACTCTAGTTAATCTCAACAACCTGATTCTCTTGAGACTACAATGAAGGGTTTGGTGCTCTTAAATGAGAAGGCTACGGATTGGACTAGTAAGCCCCTTCTTCTTGAATAGAGGGTGCATGTTGTGGGTGTGGATAATTAAATGGGAAAATAGGTAAATGATCCTGGGGTAAGGCCGAGTGTGTGTACTTGAAGCAAAACCAAAAAAGGTACTGTTGTCCCGATAGAGCTCATGGAGATTCATGACAAGGTCATGACCAAAGATTTGGAGGCAGCAATGATTTTAAAGGATCTTCTCTAGCTGTTGCTCTATTCTTTTTATGTCTGCTGATTTTTTGATGTTGGTTTGATGGTCGACTGATTGTGGTTTAATCAGGTTTTTGTCTTTCGGGGTAGCTTCCTTGTCTTTTCTCTCGTGTTGCTTTTTATTTTGTATAGGGTTTCAGGAACCCTTCAAAACCTATTTTTTGATAATCAAAAGCATAGTTTTTTTGTGAAAGAGGTTGTGTTAATTATAAATTTACTTTTGTGAACTATGTTTTTCTAAAAAAATGAGGAAAGATGCACAAATATGTGTTTTAAATAATATAGAAAAGTTAGTCATACCCACTTCTAAAATAATTATATATAAATTATTTAGTGACTTTCTATCTATATTGATATACCAAAATTAAGTATTATTAGTTATTCTTTTTATACATATGATGTCTTTTATATCAATATTGATTATATTTATGGGTTTCAATTAGAATTTTTTTTATATTGTATATTGATTACAAATATTTTGCTCATATGAGCATCAACATGAGACCAATACAAGCTCTCTATGAGAAAATGCATGACCAAGGGTCATTACTTAGAAATACACTTTATGTAGAAACCACATCCACATTAAAAGCTAACTATGGAAGACCAAGAGTCACAAATTTGAATTCCACTTTTAGATGTCCCTATGGGGATTTGAACTTGGGTCCCCATGATGAAAACATAACATTTTAACCAATTAAGCTCAACCCCTTGGACTTTTAATTAAAATTTTAAGATTTATAATCTTAAGAATACTATAGTGTAATATTCTAGTTTCTTCAATGTGAATTATCATCTTACCTCCCAAAAGTTTCAAAAACTATATACAATGCCTAAGTGTTTATCCGACTATTGTTTACAATATGAATGACTTGAGGTCAATTATTTATATTGTATAATATTTTCTTGAACTTTCATGTTCATATAAATCCAACTTAGCTTTGTATTTTTTTCCCCCTTAGGGAGCTAGATTTGTTGAATTATGACATCCTTTGTGTTGGATTTGATTAATGTGGATATGTAACATCTTTGTGTCATGATTGAATTGTATTGACGAGACATATTTTGTGTCATGGTTGACTTATGTTGATTTATGACATATTATGTATCATGATTAATTTGTGGCGTCTTTCGTGTCATTGTTATTGTGTGACATATATCATGTCATGGTTGATTACATTTGTATATGATTTTTTGTGTCATATTTCTACTTGTAATAGTAGGGTGCTAGATCTAAAAGGATAGGGTGTACGAGAAGTTTAGATTATCGATTCCATTTGAAAGGATGGAATGCAATTATTATGACAGGTTATCTCATAAACTATGTTTGAAAGGATGGAATATAATTTTTATGAGAGGTGTATCTCATAGATTCCATTTGAAATGATGGAATATGATTTTAAAGAGAGGTTAATCTCATGGACTCCATTTGAAAGCATGCAATGTGATTTTCTCTTATGGTTTAGGATGGTTAATATCTTATTTTCTATACATGCGTACACTATACAGCTGGGAGATGCTCTTTGGATGGGTTTTGGGGACCAAGTGTGTTTTTCATGTTTATGGATTCCTTATATGTTTGATCCATGTGAGTATCATTTTTATTATGTTTTTGTAATACATGGGGTGCTTATATTCTATGTTTATTCTATACACTAGTTTTATGTGTGTTTGATTTATGAGTACTTGCTTTGTGTACTTGCCTTATGTGTGTGCTTGCATATTTGAATTGTTAATATTTGTATTATTTGGATACTTTTATTGTAGGATGCATGTAGTCCTACCTTGAGCATGTGTTATTAAGAATACATGTATCATCACATGGGTAAATCTTTTTTAGTATGGGATGCAAGTAGTAATTCATGTTTTATATGGTTTTGGATGTGTTACTAAGCCTAACATTATGGGGTTGAAAGGATTTATTGTTTTAATTAATGATCATATTTTTACTTATTCATGTCTTTGCATTCATATGTGCATTAGATGCTAGAAAGAATATGTTATGAATATTGGTTATCTTGGAATGATTATTTGGCACATTCTTATTTTTGAGAATATGCATTATGAAATATATTTCATGTATTTTTGAACTTCTAGATCTATGGTTTTGTGAGTATGATGTTTGTTATTAAAGGAATGAACTAAGAAAGAAAAACAATAATATTAGTTTGTACCACACCTTTGAATTATGAATAATGTTTCTACACCTTGACTAATGGATTGATAGGAAGGGGGCATCTTCATGGTGGGTTCAACATTTCCCCGATCAGCAACAAAAGCATGGATCTTGCAAGATTAGCTTTTAGAGTTGAGCTTAGATTTCTATGAATAATAATTATTATGTAGATTATTTTAGACCACTTGTATATGTGTGTTTGGATTCATGGTATATTATATTTTTATTATGGATGAGACTTATAGTTTTGGTCCCTCGTGTATCTTGGTTATGAAATGATGTTATCTTCATTGTTGAGTATTAAACATGTACTTGTGATACTTTATTATAATTACAAAGTACTTTACATGTGCTTAGTGATGTACCTTTTTTTATTTTACTACTTGAGTGAGAGTTATATATATTGTGTGGCTTCTTACTTGATATCACCTATATGCCTTACATATCATTATATATTATATCATGGAATTCAATGGAAGGTGTTACAACCTTATCTTGTACCACTTTGTTGGCATTGAGATGTTTATTTTGATCAAATTTTAAGAATTTTTTATATTACATTTTTAGGTTGTTACATTAAAAGTGTATTTGTTTGGATATTGTAATCTTATAGGGGCTTGAAACTTGGAACTTATTGTTATTAAATATTTTTGGGTTATATTTATTAATTGTTTTATATATGTTATTAGTGAACAAGAGTAGTGTTAACTTAAAAATTAACCAACACAATAATCTCATGCTCTTATAACACCATAGATTTACATTAGATACATCTATTTTGTAGCTCATATAATATTTTCCACCACCTCCCCCATAACCTCTATGCATTATCTTCATTTGCATGGATCCTAATGAGCTTGCTTTCAAATTTGAGGCCATTATATTTATATTATATCACTACCTTGACTATAACATTTTTAAATATATAGTTATTTTTTTAAAGACTAAACCCTTAGATAATTAGTTAATGGTTTCTTACATCTCTACTTGCAAGAATTATAGGGAATTTAAACACCATTTGACATTGAGAGTTAATGTTACAATTAAGATGAGATAAACATGATGAAAGATGAGATAACTTAACTTCCCTTTCAGTCTATTTTGTCATTTATGAACCCAATTGTTGACTTTGAATTCTACCATGCTCCCAAATAATTTTAGAGGGATAGAGTGAGTCATGATATTTTGATAGTTTTAGTGATATTAATCCCTACTTTTAAACAAAACTATAACTAGGTTAGTTTTTTATTATGTTTAAATCCATACCAAGTAACATCATTAACTATACTTATGGTGCACAACATTCAAATTTTCAAACCCTCTTTTAGATATTCTATCTACACCCATTAATATCCTAGAGTTTATGTAGTCCTGTTGGCGTTTAAATTAGCACCTCTGGAGTGCTGATTGTAAACGTTCAGCTATTTCAAATGTTTTGCAACACTTCTTCGTTATTTAAAGAGGAGAAGTCCCTCTCTGCTGGGAGCAATGCGTAGGGAAGGGAAATGTTAACTAAGTTCCTATCTTTTTATGCTTCAGCGGTAGGACACAAGGGTGCACAAACACAATGCGCCGTAGCTAAGCTTTTCTCTGGTTTCTGCAGATCTTAACTACGACTAACTAGCTTCTATCTATCCAATACCTTCAAGATGAACAGAGCATGAGGGTAAAGGAGCGGGAATGGGATGGTTGGATCACTTGAATTCGCCGTCTCCAGAGAATATGACCGAGGCTCTGAACTCTCGGGTATACACCGGGATAAGGTTGGTACAAGCAAACACTCTACACGGTAAACTAGATCTGAGACCTGCCAAGGAGGAGGGACTCCTATCCGAGGTATGGGCTTAGGAAATAGTTTACTAGAAACAACAAAATCACGATGCCTTGGCCAACGAGCTTGCTAAGGAGGAGGGACTCCTATCCGAAGTATAGCTTGGAAGTCAACACATTAAACAACATCAAACGATAACTGTCAATAACAAATATCCAAGGAGGAGGGACTCCTATCCGAGGAGGGAAATGAGACAACAAGCTATTAGACACAAGACGTAGACATAACTCAAATAAGATGATCAAAATGCAAGCGCCTTCTGATATTCTTCTTCAATGCTTCATCAACGAACTACAAAAGTTGGGAAAGCAAAGGCACGAAATCATGCACAATTACAATCGTCCAATGAACTCTCATCCAAGAGTGAACAAGTATTCGCTTTCAAAGCTGTTGGCAACAATGGCGCAGCAATTTTGCATAGCAAGTAAAGTTAAACAAATAATGAGCCCAAGGCTCTTATTTATAGAACTCAAAGGAGTGGGCAACCCCAAAATCTCCTTGAGTTAACAATGAGTTCTTGCCAATCAATTAGCAAGATTTATTCCTAAATAGGGAACAAGTAGTTAACTGGAAAGCTACTTCAGTTAACTAGAAAGTCAACAAAGAGTCAACTGAAACTACTTTAGTTGACTGAAAGTAAACTAAAGGTGAACTTTAATGAAAGTATCCCTCCAAAATAGACATCCACATTTAGTGGAGATCTAAGATCCACAAATCATGGAAGTGATTAGACATCCTTAATCAGTGGGATCTGACAATGCATGATTTAAGGGATATGGAGTTAACTTAGAAAGGGATATCAAGTTAACTCCAACTACATTTAATGCCTTCTTGAGTTGACTTGGAAAGAGGCATCAAGTCAAACTCAAGTATCATAAATGCCACTTGGAGGGTAGGACATCCTTCTTTGGTGCATTTATAGCTTTTCTCATTTCACCATTTCTGGTCAACAGCTCCTTGATCTATGTGTTGACTTCTTCCGTCTCCGGATATTCAATGCTTTGATGACACGACATCTCTTCTTGCGCAAGCTATTGCTCTTGGTAACTTTGGCGGCTTCATGCTTGGAATGATCTCTTCGCAGCTGGCAAGTCAAGGTGCTTACTACCACGCGGGAGATGGTAATATTGGTCTTTTTGCTGCAAGATCAGTCTTTCTTACTTCTTCGTCCAGAGTAACTGCTGCAGGTCTCCACTGAGCGGGAGATGTATTCTTTTCAAAGATAAAGATCTGCAGACTGTTGGTGATGTCCGTTTGCTCTCCAGCAATGTGTGTAAGATCTGGTTGGAGAGTTGCTGGTGCAAGGTCTAGTTGTTCAATTGGAGTCCAAGGACACCAAATTGTCATTCTGCGAAGAAGAACTCGCCTGTTGACTGTAAATACGGACGTGTTTAGACAACTTCTGAAAAACCCCTAAAAATAGCGCCCTGCTGAGAAGTATTTTTTCGGAAAAAATCTGGCACATGGGTTTTGTTCGTGCTTCAATGCTGAACAAACCTAGTTCCTCAGAATTTGGATTCTGAAACTTTTTCGGAAAAACCCCCAAAAATAGGGGCAGCAAGTATGCTGATTTTTGGAAATTTGGCGAGATGGGTTCCTCTGGAAAATTATGCTAGATCTACCCAGTTGATCTGATCTGATGTAGCCTACCACCTTTTTGAAATGTGCAAGAAAACCTAAGACAAGAAGAGAGGAAGTAGACAGAAGATGGATTGGAAGTTTTTTATCTAATTCTCTAAGAAAATCCGTCTCTGAATCCAACCTTAGAGTAGCAATCTTCTTCTGCTTCAGATCTGCAAGAAATATCGAAGAACGGATGAAAGCCTCGGCCAGATCTATAAATGGCGTCCTTGAGAGCTTGTGGCTGTTCTTGATCATCAACCTACAACGAAATAATGAAGTAGGATGCCTTCATCTTGATTACATAGACTCAATCCTTAGATCCACAAGTTTGGGGACCTAACTCACTATCAAAAGTGATTTTGGCTTGATCTGAAGTTCAAAAAGGGATTTCCACTAATTGTGGAGTGTTTTAGCCAAGTTTTGCTCAAAATATCTTGACTTTAGTCAACAACTTGACTTTTGACTTCTTCAAGGCATCCCTTTTGATTTTTGCAAGTTTTTTTATTATTTTCTCTCCTGAACAGCCTCAGTTTGATCCTGAATCTAGCGTTGTCTGTTGATCCTGAGACGTCACGGACACATTCACTGCGGAGCTGGATCCAAACTGGAGAGAAGTGCCTGGGAGACTGTTTGATAAAAAGCTGAGTTTAAGGCTCCAAAAGAATGGGCGCCTTTCCCAAGAAAAGGTGCTTTTGCTTATGCCTTAGTGATTTTTCAATCTTCATTCTTCAGCTTTTTTGAAATGACCTCTTGTGCCTTGATCTGGATTTCTCGTTGATCGGAGAGTCAGATGATCTCGTTTGATGTCTCATCAGGTACCCAGCTCTGCTTCGCCAAAAATGACTGTCTTCAGAAAACCTAGATTTTAGTTTAGGGTTCCTTTATCCAAGGGCGCCCCTCCTTGAAAAGGGCACTTTTTCCTTTTAGCCTGATTATTTCCATCTGACAAGTTGCCTACTTTGATCCAGATTATCTGTTGACTGCTCTGTCAGGTGTTGATGCTTGCAGTTGCGTTTCCGAGATCTACTTGGGCTGAGAAAGATATCCTGGGAAGCCTTTTGTCATTTATCAGCATCTGGAGGTCAAGAAAGAAGGGCACCTTTCTTTTGGAAAGGCTCTTTTTCCTTAGAACTTTGTCGTCAACTGTGTTTTCTTGATATTTCCTCAACTGCCTCTTTTTGCTTCGTCAGCAGCTGCTTGTGATCTATTCATCGGATGATCTGGATGTTTGTTTTACTGTTGAGCCAGCAATCAAATGTCGAGAATGACTGCTTTGGATGATCTGGGTGACTTCTTTTGACCTTAAAAGATCATGGGCGCCCCTGCTTGAAAAAGGCTCTTTTCAGCATGTGAACAATCTCTCCTTCGTAACATTTCCAGAGTTAGTCAAATTTTGACCTTTTTCACTTTCAGGAAACTCCTCCGTCGAAGATCACCATTTCTTCATGTCTCACGTTCATCGTGTATGGATGTTTGGGAAAATGACTAAGGCATTTGACTGCATAGCCTCCTCTTGGTAGCAAGGCGTGCATTCTCCAGACTTAGTCAATTTTCAGCATTTTTCATTTTTTGAAAATCCCAGACTTAGTCAATTTTCAGCATTTTTCATTTTGAAAATCCCCTTCATCAAACAGCATCATTTTTGACCTTTTCCGCCATGGTTGTGTCGTTGAAGCTTTTGAAGCTTAGCTTTCAGCACCTGGTACTGGCCAATCTGCCATTAATGGCTGCGGAGGTTCTAACTTTGTTCCTGAAAAATAGAAATAGACCCACCAGAGTAAAACATGTCTTTTGATGATTCTGACTTGACCAATGTGATCATGAAGCCTTTTAATCCTATCAAAATCATTTTCAATCATTTCTGGGAAGGTCCTATTTTCGGGGGTTTCCCTGAAAATAGGGGCGAAAAACCCTAATTTTCAAATTTTTAGAATTTTGCACATGTGTTCCTTGACAGAAACCCACCAAGATTCTATGATTGGTTTGACCTAAAACAGACCTTTCATGGCATTTTAACAAGATTTAGCTCAATTTACACAAAATGCCAAAAAAATTATTTGGGGTACAACAAGTCCTTACCACCTAGCAATCAAATTCATTTTCCTTTATATTAAATATTACTGGATGCCTTGACCTTTATTTGTCTACATGATATTTTACATGTTTTATCCATTGAGTTGGTCTGATATAACTTTCCATTTACTTTTTTATTGGTTGTAATTTCATTCTAAAAATGCTTAGGATTGTGTATCCTTAATGCTATTAGTTTTAGATTTGAACCTTTTGAATGTGTTTAATACTCTTTTAATTATAATCATCAATTTATTATTATGACTAGGATTGATATGTGTTGTGTATTCCCCTTATCTTTACTATTTAAAGTGATTTATCCTTAAATTTCATTGGCCATCATCTTCTTTTAATCACAAGATGTAGTTATATGCATCTTCATAAAGTTCTCATGTTTACTAATCATCCATGCATTAAAATCTATATTAAAATTATGTTTATAATTGTACTAAGGGGCAAAATATCCTTCAATTATGCATCCTAGAATTTTTAATCCATGTCTATTTAATTGTATTTATGTTATACTTTTGCAAAACCAACTAATAAAATATTGTGCTAATTATCTTTCAATTTTTTATTACCTTCATTCATGATATGTATAGCTTGTGTGGATATTATTTTTATACTTCTATATTTTTTTTCATGGATTTAATTCTAATCAAATAATAACTCATTCACATCCTCCCCATTTTACTTCCATCTCATTCTATTTACTTTTTTCATGTATCCTTGAAATTCAAAGTTGTGTGTCATGTTCATATGTTGCAAGAAGAAATTTATGTCTACTATTTTAAATATGTGCATGAACCAAAGATTGTCTTTATGTATGACCTCTAAAACTCTAGCTTGTTAGTGCTAGGTGTTTTTAGGGTCCTCAAAAAATAGATTTTGGCACCCTTAAGTGTGGAATGATGTAGGATATAACTAGTATTTCTATCATACCACCTATTAACTAAATCATGTTAAAAACATTACATGAAAAATTTAACTAATATGATGTAAAAATAGCAAGTACATCACCTAGGAAATGTAAAGTGCAAGTAATATAGGTTAAAAAAAATACAAAAATAAAGTAGATGCATGTGGAATTTAGTTTTTCTGATGCTAGAAAGGGACTTAGTGAGTTAAAAAGTTGTTTTAGTGAAATTTGGAGCTCAAATAAAGTGGTTATCGAATTTGGTCACCACAAAATATTAGGAAACATTGTGATAGTGTTAGGGCGTTCAACTAACCTTTCTAAAACTTATAGAAGGTGTTCATATTCAATCTTTGATACTTGTCTTACTTGTAAAATACACATTTTTTCTCATAATGATGAAAATCCTTGAGTTAAGCATGGGGACAAGGGGAAAAGAGTGTTGTAAAGGATATCATCTCAATCAATCCCATATTTGATATCTTTTAGCCTCCACAAAGCACTATTGGTAATATTTGTAGTGTTTGCAAACATAGTGTTAAAGTTTTGGTGATGTGTGCAAAATATAGTGATCACAAGATAAAAACCTATGGGGAAACCTTAGAATAATTGGTGTGTGATTGTGATGATAAAAAGAGATGAAAATGATCAAAAGGAGGGATGCAAGTGAGGTAAAAGGATGGGGAATGGCTCAAATTTGGTTAGGAGGGGAATGGGGATGATTTTTAGATTTGGTATTTGGCTTTGGTAAGGGAAATTGGTTTTTGTAATAGAGGAATGGACAAATAGATGGGGAAAATAGGATAAGGGAAGGAAACTCATAAGGATCCATGGTTTGATGGTTCAAGTGGGCTCTAAATTCTTCAATCTACAAACTTCTACTTATTTCCCTACCATTCTAATGGAATATTTATAATTCACCTATGTGTTGGATGAGAGACTGGTATTAAGTTTTCTTAATGAGTGAATAATGAGTGGGTTGAGGGGAAAATGAATTTAAAAATGAGATTATGGTAAGTTGCTAGGAAAGTTACCATTGAAAACATAACAAGGTTCAGGGTATGAAGAGGTGGGTAAAGTCACTTTTTCAAAATTTGAGCTTGGACACTAGTGTTGGGCAATGCCAAAATCTTTGAAGATCTAATAGCCCAAATTTTATGGGTTATAAAATTGTGAGGTATTTATAAGGCTTTATATGCTTGCATTATCCACAATTAGTCACGAGAAAGGCTAAAGTTAAATGAGAATGCCTAAAAAAACACGCTACGGGAGTGGCCACCAAAATGAGGTTAGAAACATAAAATGGAGATTACAAAGTAGGCAATTTCTAACCTTACAATCACTACCTCCCTATTTATTTAATTTTGGTTGGTTATCAATTGATTTTTACTAGTTTTTTAGCCAAGCCCAATTCTATTTCTTATTACATACACTTTCTCCTTTTCTTTTCTTTTTGCATTAGGATTAAGTCTTTGAGTAGATATAATAGTGAAACTTTGAAAAAATATATATTATAATTTCTAATATTTTCCTTCACACTTGGCAATATGAATTAGATATGTATATCTCTCTCTTCCTCTCTCATTCTTCCAAATATACTTTCTTTGTGTATAAGTCCCTTACATTGCAACCTATTTTCAAGGAAATTTTTCTTCTTAAGTTATTATTTTTCACTTTCCTTATGGTCTTGTACTTTCATTTTAATGTTTACCACTCTTTAATGTCTTCCCATTTCTTCCATCACTTATGACCTAGACTAATTTTCTATTAATTCTCTTAGTTTAATCTGGTTATTTAACCACTTGAGTACCCTTGTTTTAGATTCTTTCAATTAAATTCTTAATTTATTTTCACAATTTTTTTGTTTGTCATTACATATTATATTTATTTAATTTATGTTACATGTGAGACCATATTTTACCCATCAATCATGCACTTTTTTCCCCTTATCTATTTAGGGTTTATTTTAAGGTGTGTTACACTTTTGATTTCTTCAAAGATTTATATTTATATTTAAAAATTATATTTACTATTGATTTAATTGTTCTCAACACTTTTTAATTTTGAAGGCCCTTCAAGTATTCTCTTGCTTATATGTTGTATATTTTCCTTTATTATGTATTACCTCTTTTACAAATATATCAACTCACCACTACTTGCCACATAAATAGAGCCCATTTGATGTTGTGATTCTCCCTCAATCTAATTTTTCTTATCAATATTTTTCAAGCATCCTTCTAAATTTCTATATTATCACAACCATAATATGAACACATTCCCCTAGACTATTTTTTCTCTATCTCTTCTTATTAGCTCTTATTTTATTTTGGATCCAATCTTTATGTATCATCCATCTAATCTTATTTATTTTCTAGTTTTGTAAATTCTTACAATTCACCTTTAGGTGCATTAATGCAAGTTTTCATTTTTGCCTCATTTTATTTTCATGGTTTGTTTTGTTTACTCATAAAATCAACCATATATCAACCTTTCTTGAGCTTCAAGATCTCACTACATGTATTTGTCTTTGTTTTTTATTTTTAATATATTAGTTATTTAATATTTTCTTTAGCTATCAATTCCTTACATATAAAATATGTTTGATCTATATATGTTTAAATCCTACAAAATTTGGGAATCTAAAGTTAAACTAAAATTTTATGCTATTTGTTTATTCAAATGACAATATTAGAGAGAGAATTGTTTATTAAATAGAAAAAAAAAACATGTTGTAATAAGATAAATTCCATCCAATAACTCAGTAGTTTTACCCTAGATACCCTATTAAGAGAAAAGTAATTTTATGATGGTGAAAAATACCAAACTACCTCTATTCAATGTAGCAACTTACCATGTGAAATAGATTTCTTGGATGAAATGTTTCCTTCCTTCTTTATCAATGATTTCTACTAGCTCATCCTTTAATCATAATATTAATGGTTGAATCCACTTTTTGTTTGATCAATACAACTCTATTTTTCTTCCCTCCAAAAATATTATATTTAAAAATGCTAGTTTTTATCTCCTTTTATGGATTTATGTGAACAAGATGGTTCTCCCACACCTTAGAATTTATTTCACATGTGTTGGAAAGTGAAACAACACATGTTTAGTTCACCTTTCAAAATTTCTAGTTGTATAGTTAAGTGACAACAACTATTGTGGTCTTATCAAAGACAAAATTATAGTCATGATCATGCCCTAGATGGCTTTCCTACTTTGTTTTATGACCAACCTTTGTGCTTCATTTCTAGGTTATGAATCCATTTTATAGTTGACAAAATTAAAATTCTTCATATATTTTTTTTTATAATTTTCATAATTTTTATAGATCACACCTCCATTGTTAGAGAAGCTTTTGATCTTGCAAAATCTTAGTGAGACTTTTATTGAGGAGAATATTCCTCCAATCCTTCTCATCCATGAAGGGTGGACTTGGACTCTTATGGGTTGTTGGTGACTACTCTCCTTGATGTGAGAATAGAGCCCCCAAGGTACCTAATTTAAGCACACCCTCTTCTTTCAAGCCCATGCCAACAAACATGGATTAGCTTCTAAACTCCATGGTTTGGTTCTAGACACTTTTCCCATCTTATTTTTATAAAAAATATTCATTTAATCCTTTGATCATACTTGTGGTCTACAGTATAAAACTTTTTTAATAAATTCTTTGAATTCTTCTCAGGTTCCTTCAATTGCCTTATTTTATTTTCACAATTGATTACATAATTTTCCCATTATACAATACTATGTGTAGACACATAAAAATAACCTAGGCCTCCGAACTACATTTTTCTATGTCAAATCACACTTCTTCCTCACATAATTAAATTATTTAATTATGTCCTAGGGTCATACTTCACACTATTAATTAAATAATTTCTAATTATTTAATTAATTCATATCCTATATTCCTCTACGATTATTTAAATAAATAAATAATATTTGCTTATTTAAATATGTCGCCAATTAATCCCTACTCTTTCTATAATTAAATAAATTCCTAATTTATTTAATTACTCATTTTCACTTCCGACTACAAATTAAATAATTACCATTAATTATTTAATTTGTTCATTATTCTTTTCTCCTTCAATCAAATAAAACTATTTATTTAATTCACTTTTCATCCCACAAGTAAATAATTAAATAATTATTTATTGCCTTTTGTCTTATTCCTCATTTTTGAATTAAATCACTATTTAATTCAAAAAGTAAACTTTCCTCGTAAATCAATTAATTTCTATTATTATTTGAATTTCTAGCCACCTCTTTTTCTATGCCAAATCTTTTCCTTGTCACATTTATTCTCCAACTTTGATGTAATTGTCGCCAATTAAATCTCAACCTTTCATTTCAAATCTTGCCCTAATTTTGACCTAATGTTGCCCTAACCCTAATGTTGCTCATCACATTGAATTCTAGCTTGTGATCTTAGGATTTTGTCAACTTCTAATCCTGGCCATCCACTTTCAATTTGACATTCTTTAAAAGGTCTCTCTCAATTCATTTTTAGGCATAGAGTCATTTTCAACAACTTAGGCACTTAGTACATGCTTGAGAAGTTCTACATGCTTGAGAAGTTTTGAATACTTGAGCACTCATAACACTTCAATATTTTGTTGGTCTTAGTCATAAGCTATAGTTGCATTTCAAATCTGAGGGCAATTATACTATTTACAACAAGGTGGAGAAGGGCAATAGAGGTCAATCAATGGAGGCTTGAAGACTAGGTGACATTGTTTCATATTTTTATGCTTCTTGTTTCCTTTCTCTATTGTTGATTAGGTTTTAGTTTGTTATGCTATTTGTAGCTAACCAAATTTTTTTACCCTAGTTACATTTGGAGAACCCGACGTATTAATTCACATTATTGTGGATATATATTTTCTAATCAAAAGTTTTGATGAAAAGTTTTTGCAGATAGTGATATTTCGAGTCGAAATGTTGAGGCACATTTATTTGCTGCTCCCTTACATTTCACTTGTCTTTTGGCTATTAATTATTGTGATATCAAAATGCATAACATATGTCTGTCAAATGCTACTTAGTAAAAATAATCAAAACATATAAAATAATAATCAAAATGTATAATAATAATCTGTTAGTTTGGAATTTGAATTTGGGTTTACAGCTACCAAGTGCGTTTGCTTGGAATTTTAAAGGAAAATTTCAATAAATCCATTATGTGTATGAGGGCTTGTCACAGTGACAACGTAGGGAGTGTGTTTTTTTAAGATTTTAACTTTAGATTTTACTTTTAGTTGTAGTTTTACTTTTAATTTAGATTAGTTTTAGTTTAGATTTTAACTTTAGATTTTACTTTTACTTTTAATTTAGATTAGTTTCTTTTTTTAGTTTTAAATTAGATTGGATTTTTATTTAGATTGGGATTTTAGATTTAGATTTAATTAGATTAAGATTAATTTCGTTTAGTTTTAGATTTTACATTTAGATTTATTTTTCTTTAGATTTTTAGATTTTAAATTCATATTTTTAGATTTTAAATTTAGATCAGTTTTAGATTTTAAATTTAGATTTTTTTTTCTTTAGATTTTTTTCTTAGATTTTTAGATTAGATTAATTTTTATTAGTTAGATTAATGTTAGCTTTTGTTTTAGTTTAATTTTAGTTTTGTGGCTAACTTTGTTAATTTGGCTTTTTTTTTTAGATTTGAATGTCTAAGACTTGAAAATTAAAACCTAACCTTTCATTTGTCAAAGATTGGAGGTTAAAACTACTAATCATGCTTTGTAGGGCTCTTCCTTTAGTTGGCTTTATCCTAAATGTATTTTTCACATAAAATGATTAGTGGAACTAAAAATAACTTGAGTGTTTGATTTGACATCATAAGCGGGGTTAAAATTAACTAGTTCTTGCATTGTCTTGTGGTTTACATCTTGTCTTTGGATGTGTATGCTCTTCTCTCGTGCCACTTGGAGATCTTGAGAATCAAAAGTATTCCTTTGGCATTTTGTACAAGCACCCACACATTTGGTTTTGGACTTAAAATGAACATCATGTGAGTGCGAGGCAAAGGCCTTGTGTATGCTCTCTCCTTGCATTTAGTGTGATCTTGGAGATAAAAAACAATGTACTTCCTTGCTATTATATACCTTTTTTTAGAGGGCCTACCACCCTGCTTCAAAAGGTGGGAATGACCCAAGTGGTAACAAGCTAAAGCTAAGATATTTTGAACTGCCATATAACAAATGTGTTTGTGATGAAAGTCATAAGCAACAGGTGCGGATGTGTCATACCAAAAAGTGCCACCCTCAGTAGCCCCATGAGCTATGTTAAAATCCTTTCTTAGGAAGGGTCTAGGAGGCCTCTTGATTGACCATAATCTTGAGCTAATCTTGCCATATGTATGGCCACCTTGAACAAATGCCCTTACTAAGAACTAATTATTTTAGTGGACAAAAACATTTTATACGTTCATTGATTGTAGGAGGACAGACCTCTGAAGCCACCCCACGTCTTCACTATTCAAGTGTACAGGCAAAAATTCCTCTTTGGGGAATTGAGACTTGGTGTGCCCGAGAAGTGAGTGCCATGTAAGGGGGAGCCAATGCCATCAAGTCTCTAGTTGTCTGCCTTGTTTAAGTGGCTGGAGAAATCCAAGTGGGGAAATCAACTAGTGGTTTCTTTGCCAACCTTAAGATTGTGTATGTTGTGTATGAGTGTTTTTCATCTTGAAATCAAAAAATTTCACGCCAAGATCAAACTCAAAACATTATGTTTTATGTGTGTCTTCCAAACAAACAAACAAGCAAACAAACATTACACTTAAAAATTGCAACACTCGACAACTTAATACTAAGCAAAATTTTCAAACAAAATAGTCAAAATCAGACCAAACTCTTGCCAAAATCATATTCAAACCTTTGAGATCCATTTTCAAACCAACTTCTTGCTGTGATTCCTGTTTAAAACTAGAAACTTGCTCAATTCACCTTGTATATCACCATTCCATTATTAGGCCACCATTTTAGGTAACTTAGCATCCTCATTACTTGCATATCCCAACATCACATTAGGCTACCTTTTTCTAACTTTTAGGCTTGACACCTTGTGGATTTTAGTATAGAGGAACTCTTTGTACCTTGGAACAAATCATTGCTTCAACAAAAGATTGTCATTTGACCAAGTCACTTTTTAGCTCAATCCTTTGTCATTTTGGTGATAATTTCCTACTCACAAGTCTAGTTGGGAAACTCACCAACTGTTGTTAATCCAGTTGATAATAAACTCAACATTACATATATGTTGAGCCTGTCTACTCTTGATGTGCATGTTATTGATGATCTAAGCATTATTGATACTTGTACTAGTGTGCAACAACCTATTGAGAAATTTATGGAGTTGCAATTTCCACGTAAGATAATTACGCTCTCAATATCTTTGGTGTTGATAAGAGCAATAGTTTTTTGTACCTGTGATTTCCCATTGGGATATTGATAATGAACATACCTAGACTACTAGATATGTAGCTCAGTATAGATTATTTCAGGCCGTGGATATTGCATTTTTTTATCATAATTTTTCATTTTAGTTGTAAGTTTAAAACATGAAAGGGAAGCTAAGAAAATCTTCCCATTAAATTGAAAACCCAAAAGGGCAGTTAATGGAGACTCATGGTGAAAACCTAAGGGAATCATTGAGTTGTGCATCTCTATACATGTTCATGTTCTCTTTCCACAGGCCTTTGTAGTAGCTCTCCACTCTCATTTTACAAGAACATCAAAATTCATATTTTGAGTTCTTCAAGCATGCTACTTGGAGAAACATCAATATTTCAAGTTGTTCAAGCATGGTACTTAGAGAAACACCAAGATTTCAAGTTCTTCAAGAATGGTACTTGGAAACTTCTCAAATTATCTATTATGGATTTGTCATTATATCATATTGGTATAGCATCTTAGCAAGTAATGTTCAAATCAACACTTGAACACCTATGATTGTACACTTCAATTTAGTTTTTTATCACTATGCATGGAGTGAGATCATCACATACCTTCTTTTTGCATGGTATTTCTTGCCATGCGAACATTTTCTATATCAATATTACAAACAAGTGGTTCACATTTTTGACATGATAGAAAGTCAAGTCATTTAGTGCATGCTTCAACACACTTTCAGGTTACTCATAGGTGAAATCAACTAGGGTCATCCAATCTCCAAGTCACATATTGTAGCTAGCACACTTTTGGACTACCCATTGACACCATCATTCTAGGTTCTCCAATTTTCACTCACGAAAGTGATAAAGACAAAAGTTGGACAACCTTCATCTACAAATTTCCTCACTCAAAAGAAATGGTGGTGAATTTTTTCACAAAAAAATGGTTGTGGTATTCCCTCAAAATTGGATATAACATTGTGGAAAGTTGACTAAACTTGAGAAAACAAACTTAAATCTGAATTCCAAGTCCTTGGAAAACTACAAAAGGGAATCGTTTAGGCAAAACCTTTTGTAGAACACTAGAGCTTTGTATCAAGAAAAAGAGGCACCATAAACAAGTTGCTTAATTTGCAACACAAATAATGGTACTACCACAACCCCTATGAACTAAGACGAAGATGTAACAATAATAAACATAATCCTTGAAGTAGTAGGATAATATTTTATATTTTACATTTTCTAGTTGCACTAGAAGTTAAACAATCATCTAGAAGATAGATGAAATGAATAATCATTTTCATATTGTAAAATATATAAGCTTTAATTGAATGGATTAATCTTTCATTGAATAGTTTTCCTAATTGTTCAAGTCATGTTCATTCGTCATTATTTTCTTGTATTACATTCTCAACCCAGTAACAAAAAAGGAAATATGTCCTTTGTGGAATCAAGAGGAACTCCAAGAGGGTTAATTACCCTATGGACCCCAAATTTATTGTTGGTTCTATGGTATCAAGTTTTGATCATCACTTATCTATCAAGTTCTAATATACTAACTCAAATTCTAAGAGTGGTTACTAATGTTTATGCTATTACCACCATTTAAGGGAAAATAAAAAAGATATTTTTGAGTAGATAAGTTTAGTTGGATAGAACTGGAAAGATAGAAAATGGATGATTGCACAAGATTTTAATATGACCCTAAATCCTAGTGACAAAAGGGGTTACAAGGTTACATAGAAAGAATGGTAGATCCAAATGAGTTCATATTGGCTGGAGTTTTATGGACTCAAAATTGAAGGGGACTAAATTTACTTGGAAAAACAAGAAATTGAGCCTTCACTGTAGCCAATATAAGGTGGATAGAGTGTTTATTTCTCCCTTATAGTGCATAGGAAAAATCACACCTTGTTTATCAACTTTGCTAAGGATAGATTCTAATAATAATCCCTTGTTTTGAACCTTTCTTTATAAAATTGCATCAAAATGGGTAAATTTCACTCCAAACGTATTGGATTGAACATCTAATATTGGTGGAGAAAATTGAAGAGTAGTGAGATATATCTATGGAACTTGTATGTATAGGTTGACTCATAGGCTAAAAATAGTGAAAATGGTGAGTGAAAACATGAAGACTTAGAATAGAGATATTTTTGGTAACATTTTTAATTAGAAAATGAAGATTGAGACTTATTTACAATTGGAAAATGATGAAATGGAAGAGAAAGGAAACAAGGAACATCTATTGATAAAGGAAAGTGAGATTCTTGTGGATGATCATAACTTTTTAGTTAAAGAGGAAACATTTTTCCAAAAGAAGTCAAGATTGGTTTACTTGAAAGGAGAGGATAGAAATGCATAAAAAGAAGATACCACAACCTTTAGACACCATACACTCTTAAGATCATGGAGATAGTGACTAAACAAGGGGAAAGAATCCTAGATGAAAATGAGTTCAAGGAGGCAATCCATCATTTTGAGCATTTGCTAGCTCAAGGAAGTCAAAGAAGATTTGGAAGCTTTGATTAGAATTCTAAAAAACATCCATAATATTATAATTCTAGTAGTGAAAAAAGAACTCAATGCCCCTTTGTATGAAGAAGAAATCATGAGTGCATTCTTCTCTATGGCAAGGGATAAAGCTTCTGAACCAAATGGATTTCCTACTATCTTTTTCTAAATATTTTGGGAGATCATCAAGAAAGATCTTATAGTTGTTCAAGAGTCCTAAAGTAGAGTTATAATTCTTAGAGAAATGAATAATAGCTTCTTGGCATTAATAAATAAGAAAAAAGATGCTAGTAATTACAAGGATTACATACCAATTAGCCACTATAATATAATTTATCAAATTATCACCAAGGCTATCTCTTTGAAATTGATCAAATTACTTCTAGTGATTATCTCAAATCATCAAGAAAGTTTTGTTAAATGAAGACAAATTCTGGATGGAATTATAACTGCTATGAAACCATTCATTCAGTTGAAAAGGGTAAGAGGAGCAGGATAGTGATTAAGCTGGATATGAATAAGGCCTATGATAAAGTCTCATGGAATTTCCTAAATGAAGTATGAAAAGTTTGGATTCTCGATGAGATGTAGGAAATGGATTATGAATTGCATCTCATCCCTTATGAACTCAATGTTGCTAAATGGTATCCTTGCTATGTATTTTGGATGTACAAGAGGTATAATGTTGGAGCAGCCAAGATCTATTGCAAATCAAAACCACTTCAACAAACAAGAATATGCAAGATGAAACAAATTATCATATGCATCAACATGTAAAATATACAAAAGAGTCGTGCATATAAAGGTATGAATAAGTAGGTGAGAAGGTGGAAGTGAAACTTTGAATACCCCTCCAACAATGAAATACATGTACAACTTTATGGACAAGTGTTGGGGAACTTGGTGAATCGACATGAGGTAAGCCGAAAAAATGAGATGTCTCCTATGTGAGCTTAAGAGTAGTGTAAATAGGACCATTTTAAATACGCTAAAAGCTAATTAGTTTGGTTATGACTGTTTTCACACTAGTAATCCCTCTTAAGTGATACTTAGAGAGAAAGTTAAATACTAAAAAGATGAGTCTTAGCAACAAGGCTTGATAAGGTACTCATGTACAAGTAAAGATCTCTCATAAACAAAGAAAAGGAGAAAACCTAATAGGGAAAAAAACTCCTTTCCAAAAGAGAGAAAGTGAAGGAAAGAAACCTTGTCAAAGATGTTCCATGAAGATGAACTCCTAAAGCATGTAGAAGTTCTAGACTCTGTTGAAGATGAGTTTGACGGTGTCTATTGGAATCAACGAACCTTTGATGAATGTAGATCAAGATAAGATATACAAAACACTGCATGAATACATAGATGACACAAAGATGCAAAGGCACAAAGGAAAAAATGCTATGAAGTTGAAGATGCAAATAGTATTATAAACAAGGAGCACAAAAATGTTGCACAAGTGACCTATGGTACACTACTAAAATATGCATGGTGCTCTATATAAACACCACAATCTCACAAATTATGATCAATTGAAAATGTAGAAGGTTGCTTCAATGCCCCATTGAAACCATGGATGCATTAGCATAACCATGTGATGATAACCCCCTTAATGTTAAGAAGGGAAAGGTATTGGTAGATCAACTGAAATGTGGCACATAAGTGTGCAAGAGAATATAGAAGCAAAATTAAGTCCAATATGATGTACAAGCAACACTGAAAAGGGTGTGCAAAAATCAAGGTATACACAAATGAAGCAAGAATTATTAAGATTCATTCTTTTCGTGGAGGACACTCACTTGACAAAAGTGTGATGGAAAAAACTAAGGTACTACACAACCCACCAAGACACTTTATAACATCGTGCAAATACAAAATAGACAATAGATGTGCGAAATTCCCCCCTAAAGAGCACAAAATCAACTTTGGCACTTTATATAAATGCATTTGCAAACATATATTCTTGGAATTCTTTCAAGGTTCCTTTAAAAATGATGATGAAACCCCCCTATTATTCAATACATGAATCCCCCCAATGATTTACAATGATGTGGCATTTTATATTAGTGCATTTATTATTTCCACAAAGTGGATTTGATGACATATGTTTACAAATACTCAAAAAAGGCATATCTGAAATTATATTTCTAGAATGCAATAAAAAAAACTAATTGCACCATTACATAATGTTCAAAAAATAAGGCAAGTTAAAAGAATGAGACCCAAAAAGGTGTTTGTACATGCCCAAAAGAACCCTCTATAGTTCCAAAAACAAGAATTGTACATGGTGAGCTCTGAAAATCTATGATTTAAAAAAAATTCCATACATCAAATTGGAAAATAAAACACACCATCAGATAAAGCACAAAAAAATAACTTGAATAAAAAAATTGCACTAAAAAACATGTATGTATGAACAAGAAACAAACTCATGAAGTTGAGTCACAAAATAAAACTACCCAATGTTGAGGGGCCTATCCCCCTAGTGGCAAACCTAATGGCTATTGAGTGGCTCTGCCAATTCAGGTGGTGCTTGAGTGAAGCTAAGGTGGTGGTGGTGGTGGTGGGGTGGTGATGGTGGTGGGGGTTTAACCCCCAACATAGCTCTCAAAGGGGCTATGGGTGGCACCTTCCCCCACGCCCCTCTTAAAGGAGTTGGTGGGAATTCTGGGGTCCCTCTTGTCACCTCCTTGCCATAGCAAAGGGTACTGAGTTATGGAGTACCCATGACCCCTATAAAAATTTTAATTTTGCTTTAGAAAAAAAATTCAATGCTAGGTTGTACTATACGAGTGCCCAAAAAATACTTTTTATTTGATTTTTCAATTTTATTTTTTTTTTTGATTTTTTTCTATAGTACAATATAGGACTACAACAAAAAAAATTGTCTCCACTACAACTGCTCCAATTTTGGCAATTTAATAGTCATTTAGGGGTTTTTGGCCACTCCAAACACAATGGTACTACCTATTTTCCCCCAAAGTGCTCCAAAAAGGTATATTCGTCTACAACAAAAGGTAAATTTTGAACAAAAATTTAGAAATAAATGCAAATGAAAACATAAACTTGCAAACCAAAAGTGCTATTTGAAGTTTTTGGACATTGTTGATGCAATGGAAGCATCAAAATCATGCTACAATGCTCCATTTGAAATTTGGGAAGGGATTTGCAAGGAGGCTCTGATACCATGTTGAAACAACCAAAGACCTCTTGCAAAATAAAAAATGCTTCCACAAACAAGAATATGTATGATGAAAGTAACTGTCATATGTATCAACAACAACATATAAAACAGGGTGCTCTGTTATCCCCTTTTTTGTTTATTATCATGACAAAAGCTCTAGGAAGAAGCATGATGGAAGAACAAAGGGAATTTAAAAGGTTTAGAAGTCACTTCTACTTTTTAAGCCTTAACTCATCAATAGTTTTTGCTGATGATAGTATTTTGTTGGAAATGTCCACTATCAAGAAAGCTAAGTCCTTCGAGAGAGTTTTAAATCCTTCTAAAAAATTGTCTTTTCAGAAGATTAATTTGGATACAAGCATCTTCTTAAATCCACATGGGAAATCCAGAAGATTTTCATCTTAAATACCCCTACTCAAAGGTAAAGAAGGATTGCAAAAATCCTGGGACATGAAGTTGGTTCTCTTCCTTCATTATCTTGGTATTCCTCTCTTTCTTGGTCAGAAGTCATCTAGTCTATGGGACCTTTTAATTGATAGGTTTCATAGAAAATTAGCAAGCTGGAAGGACCTCCTCGGCCAAGCTAGTAAAATCCAATCCCTTAAAAGAATGCTTCAATCTATTCCTATCTATCTAATGTCATCCTTTAGAAGACCTATGAAGATACATAGGGATGTTGACTCCATCCAAAAGAGCTTTCTCTAGATAGGTGTTGAATAAAAAAGAGAGTTTCCCCTACTTGAGTGGAGCAAGCTATGTATTTAAAAGAAATAGGAGGTGTGGACCTGAAGAAGAGTAGTATGATGAACCTAGCCCTTGGAGCTAAGCTAGGATGGAGAATATTTAAAGAAAGCTATAGGTTATGGGCTCAAATTTTATGGTTTAAATATCTTAACGATCTAGACCAAAACTATATTTTTATAGTTTTGGACCCACGCAAGGGTTCAATTTTATGAAACCATACTATGGACAATAGAGAAGTTCTTTGGAAAGGTGTTGGTGAACATATTTTTTCTTTATAAAATTAAATAAAAAATGACTCTATAAAGCCCAAGAAGGACTAATCAATTCACAAAAGTTGGAGAGATTACCTTTGCATTGGTAATCTTCCTTTGAATTTTAAATAAGGTACAACTCCTTCTGATGCAATTTTATTTTTTGAAAATATATAAAATGGGGGTATGCTTTTGACCAGAAAGCAGGAAAGGAAAACTAACACCTATTCATAGCCATGAAATAGGTGCGAATAAAAGTTCTTTAAAACTAAAGAAACTACTTCAATGTTGAAATGGACTGGCAAACAGTTAATATCATAGCTCACAGACTAGACTATCAATGCTTACTGACTTGACTCAATACAATCTTAATCATTTGTTGCAAATAAATGAATTAAACACCACTGACCAACACATCCTCTTAGAGAAGGAATATCCAAATGTTCATCTAAGCTCACATACTTATTCATAAACATTAGTATCTAACTCACAATTTACTGCACACAGACAATAAACATTCACAACAATGAATTAAAAATGCAAAATTTGAACCTTCTATTATGATCAATTCTCACTCATGCATGAGCCGATATTGGCATGGTGTAATGGTTTATAGGTGGCATTGTTGTTCTTGCCACCAAGGTTCAAACCCCGCTGGGGTGGTATTGTTGAATGGTTGTATTCCAGTTCATAGCTCTGGTCAAAAGCGTTTACCCCTTGAATAAAAAAAAATTCTCACTCATGCATCACAGTGCAAGGGGGATCAAAATGTTGGACCTTTGCAATATCAAAATAATATATTTATAGTTTTTAGAACATAACTATCATCAGTCTTTGAAATAATTGAAAAATAACCTATTCTTGGAAGAATCAAAATAATCAAGTTTGAAATAATTCTAAAGACAAAACAAGAGAAACTTAAAGTCATCTACTATTGAGTTGGTTGGGTATGTGAAGTGGCGCAAGTCTATCCTTCTGGAAATATTTATTGAGTAGTTGCCACACGTAATTAGTAATTCTTCAAAGCCATCACAACAACATGAATTTTTGTCTGTTGTGGGATGGTTACATTCCTCATCCTCAACTGCCAAGTGGCCTTAGCAATTCGAATTGGATCCATTTTGCATGTGATGAGTACAGTGGAGTTCTCATGCCATGATAATGTTGAATCAATTTTGGCTAGCCTCTTTAATGCCTCCTTATCAAATACATGTTCCCTTGAATAAGTTTCAATTACTTTGAAGAAAGCATCCTTTAATTCCTCGAATGTGGCAGGGCCCTAATTATCACCTTTCATTATTGGACATCCAAAGTCAATAAATTCTTGGTGAAATTATTGTTCAAGCGACCACATTCCTTTAGCAATCTCGTTTGCTTTGAGAAATTTGATCTTATAACTTACAGTTTCCATGCTATACTTGTTTTCCACATGACAACCCGAGTATCTTCTTTAGATTAGACAATGTTCTCAAAAGCAACCTTTTCCATGCCCATTGCAATGATATCAATCAATTCATGATCAATTTGTACCCAATATGTTTCCTCCTACTTACAATTGACTAATTCAGATTTGATCGAATTCCTTAACACCACAAACTCATCATACACCTTTCATAACTTCTCAATCAAAGGAGGCCCCTTTTCTTTAATCTCAAGTACCCAATTTTGGACTACTTTCCCATAATAACTATCCTTTTGGATTCTGCTCATCATAACCTTCCCAGCAATTGAATTGGGATCACAGGTAGTACTTTCTTGACTCAAAGGTTGAGAAGAGGGATTTGTTAGAGTCCTAAGGCAATTCGACAGAAGCTCTATGGATTTTTTTAGCTCATATTTATCTTGTTTATCTTTCTTTGTTCTCTCCACTAACCTTGAGGCTGTGACTTGGAAATTATGAATTTCTCCATCCCTATTAGGAGGGCCTAAATCTACTTTGGTCACACTATAGTATGTTGTAGTAACCTGGCTAGGATCCCTTTGTATAGAAGGTTGAGTAACTTCCATAATCAAATGTCTAGAATTTTCTTCTTCCATTAACTGAGCAATAGTTTTCAATTCCTTTACCTTTGGTGTTCTTTGCAAAAGTTTTCCTACTACATCCTCTTCTGGTAAAATGTTAGGCATTGTCTTCCTTTTCCTTGAGAGGGAATTTTCTAACAAGATGGTGTAGATGGAGGAGCATCTAGATTTTGAGAAGTTTTAGGTGTGGAGAAATGAAGGGATTTGTTGAGAAGGGGAGATCTCATTACATTATGTGTGCTTGAAGGAGAAGAAATTGAAGCTTTACCTCTCTTCATATCTCCTTTTGGTCTACCTTGAGATTGCTCAAGTTGTTGAATGTGAGTTTCTAGGACTTCACTATCAACCTCATTTTCCTGATTCCTTTCCTTTGATTGTCGCTCAGCATCATTCCTTTGTTCTTCGACTATGACATTGGGAAGAAGACCTTCACCACACGTTCATTCTGATCCTTTACCCTTCTTGGGAGGATCATCCCCATTTCCACTATTTCCTGATAGAGACGTGATTTGTATTAGTGATGTTGATGCGGAAGACATTGTGCCTGCATGACTAGCACCAATTTGTTCTCGAACTCCTTTCTTCTCTTTTGATGGGGCTTTAATAGTTCCCCCTTTCTTTTTGGCTAACCAAACGTGTGTCCTTTTCAAGGCTGTTGAAGTTCTAATTTGAATATCTTTAATTTCTTCACTGTTCCAATTCACAGGTGGAAAAGGTTGTGTATGTATCTACTAGACATAGGTTGGATCAATTAAATCAAATTCTTCATTCTGTATTCCCTTTATGTTCCAACCCAACTTAAAGTTGAATATTTGTGCCAAGGAGAGCCTCATCCAATCCCTTTTCCTTCATTGTCAACCACACAATTTACCTAGAAATATTTGAGGTGAGGCATATGATAATAACTGGGACCAAGGTAAAGAAGATCCCTTACATAATTTTTGTTGTCAAATGGGAACCTTCTCTCATAAGTGTCGAAGGAGAACTTTGCAATGCCTATTTTCAAGTTAAGGGAATTAGACTAAGACCTACATTCATAATATCCTAAACCAATTGGGAATGGAATTCCAGCCTTCTTTCTATCAGCACACCTTGTTTACCTCTGCAACTTGACGACAAACTTCTATCGGGATGAATTTATCCTCAACATATTTGGGTAGCTTAAGAGGGAAATCATCAAATCGACCAACTCTCATATAAGTAAATGTTTGAAACTGGATGAAAAGGCTACCATATTTGGTTACTAATTGGAAAGCTTCAAGAGACACTCTCTAACCTAGATCACCTTGTAATTCCTTGACTAATTCCATACTAAACACATCATTTACCCTTGAAAAATTCTTATATCTCTTTTCAAGCTGCAAATTAGGGTAGTAGTCATAGATTTGTTCGTCGAAATCCTCCACAGGGTTTAAGCCAATCCAAGGCCTTGTGCAGGCCAAGACATAGAAAAGGTGGGAAGACATGTAAAATGACCTATTAATAGTAAAACTTCTTATTGTGTCATCCAACCTGTCACTGATTACAGTGGCCCAGTCTAAATATTACTGAACAACACAAATAACATGTACAAAGAAATACATCCATTCTTCAAAGTCATGAATGTTCATGCTCCCTTTAACCATATGCAATAGCACAATGATATCTAAAATTTCTTCTTTGAAATGTGATTTATGCATCTTCTTAGGGAGTAGTGATTTTCCTTTCTTAGGAGGGTCAAACCACTCCTTTGCGATGCAATTCTGATAATACCTCTTCTTTTATGAGAATTGACACTAAGATAGTAAAATTAAACTTGAAATATACCTCCCTCTCTGGTAGCCTGAAACACCCACTGATGGTGGCTCTATCCAGGGTTACTAGCAAATTGTTACCCTCAATGTGGATTTCTCTCGTTTCAAGGTTATAACGGGATATACATTCTAACACAAGCTTCAGAATTGTACTACTACTGGGAATGCAATAGCTTGAAGAAGGCCACTTTCCACTACCCTTTGAGTAATGGGTCTCTTTTTGGTTCATGAATCCTTTCCCAAAAAGCATCCAAATTTATATGCCCTAACCTTGTATCACCTATTTCAAGCAAAGAACTATCTAAGCCAACCAAATTCTCACACCCCAAATATTTATATTTCACCTTCCCAAATATTCACTTGAAAAAGAATTCAGCAGTGTTATGTTGCGGAAAACAATCTTCAATTACCAAAAATTCTAGATCATGTGGTGCATAATTTTGTTCATATTGTTTCAATTTCTGGGATTCGTATGCCACCACCTTCTCATCTTGCATCAATACTCCTCCCAATCTGTCACCAAACGCATCTATGATTACTACAAAACAACCATTAGGGTCTGGTACAACCAAAGTAGGTGTAGTAGTTAACTTCTCCTTCAATCTATCAAAAGCCTCCTGACATTTTGCATTCCATTCAAGCCTTTTCCCCTTTCTTTGAAGGGAGGTAATGGGGTAAGCAATTCTAGAATTTTTTTTCACAAACATTTGATAATACCCTACTAAACCCATGAAGCTCCTAACCTCATGCACATTCTTAGGTACCGTACATTCTACTATAGCTTTTATCTTTTTAGGGTCTACTACGATTCCCTTAGCTGATATGATATAACCCAAATACTGTACCTCCTTTTAGAAGAAAGTGCATTTCAACAACTTACCGTAAAGTTGGTGTTCTCTTAATCGTTGAAGGACTATCTAAAGATGTTGAAGATGTTCTTCCTCGTTCTTGGAATAAATAAGAATATCATCAAGAAATACCAATACAAACTTGTCAAGATAATTGCGAAAAATGTTGTTCATCAAATTCATAAATGTTGTTGGAGCATTGGTAAGTCCAAAAGGCAAAACTATGAATTCATAGTGGTCGTACCTAGTTCTAAAAGTTGTTTTATGGATATCTTCCTCTTTCAATCTTAACTGGTGGTATACCAATCTTAAATCTATCTTGGAAAACACAGTTGCCCCCTTTATCTGATCAAAAAGTTCATCTATCCTAGGCAAGGGATATTTATTCCTGATGGTGAGATTATTCAACATGCAGTAATCAATGCATAGTCAAAGTGTCCCATCCTTCTTTACAAATATCACTGGTGCACCCCATGGTGAAACACTAGGTCAAAGTAACCCTTCATCCAACAATTCCTGCAAATGTGCCTTCAACTCCATCAGTTCCACTGTGGTCATATGATACGGGACCTTAGAGACAGGTTCAACCCCCATAACTAAATTTATAGAGAAATCAAATACTCTTCTTGGCGGTAGCCCAGGTAGTTCCTCTGGAAACACATCTTGAACTTCTCGAAGATAGGGATATTTCTCCGCAAAAGTTTCCTTCTTAGGATCAATTTCCATTTCCTCACTCTAATTCTGAGTTTACATAATCATATCATCCAGAATTACACTTTCTTTAAATTCCCTAACTTCCTCCATCTTTACAACATATATCTGACAACCTTTTCTTTTATTTCTTTTCAGTTGCATGGCGGAAATTTTCCGCATTCTAACTTCTCATTGCACTCCTTGCAAAAATACCTTATTTCCATGATCATCTAGACATTCCACTATCTTTGTCAAGCAATCAATCTTGGCCTTATGCTCTTTTAACCAATTCATTCTGAGGATTATGTCATAGGAACCCAGGGGTGCTACTTATAGATTAACTTCAGTAGTGAAGCCTGGAAGTTCTAACCTAGCCTTAAACAGACATTGCTCTTCCTGAGCTCTCATCTGATTGGCATATTCTACAATCCAGGAGTTTGCCATAAACCCAGTTCTTTTTGGAAATCTACCAAGTAATTTAGGTGAAATAAAACATTCAGTAGCCCCAATGTCAATTAATATAGTTATTGGGTTCCCGTAAAGCATACCTGGTGTTTCAATTGGAGTAACCGGATACTCTACTTGACGATTGTCTACAGCTACATGGATCCTCTATTGAAAAGTTGTCTGTTGAGATGGTAATGGCCTTCGTTGTTGCTGCCCCTATTGGTTCTTATTAGGGCACTAATTTTCATAATGCTCTCCTCCGCAATTAAAACATCCCCTAGGCAGTCCTTTCTTTTCGATACCCTTGCTTGCATTAGATTCATCTTTCTGGTTACTATTATTGCCCTTTTTATCCTTTTTGTTATCATATTGATTATTCTTATTCCCTTTTCTCTTGAAGTTTTGATGAGACTGTTTCAATTTTCTCTCATCGTGATTCTTATCCCTGATGGAATCATCCTTCTTTAATCTTTGTTCCTGATGAACTACCTTCTCGAAAGCCTCATCCATTGTACAAGGTGTCAGAACATCTATCGAACCTCCAATGCGGTTATTCAATCCCAAAATGAACTTTCAGACTCAAAATTTTTCATTTTGTTGATATTGAGGTACATATTTCAGTAACCGAGTATATTTTTCCCAATATTCATTGACTGACAGAGGCCCTTGCCTAAGGTTCTCAAAATCCAAAAGTTTTTGATCATAGAACAACTGTGGAAGCCATCGTTTCTGAAATATTCTTACAAACTGCTCCCAGGTCACATCTGCCACTTCAAGACCCATTTCCTCTTTTTTGGTTTCCTACCATGTTGCAACTTCTCTAGCCAATTGGTAAGCAACCTAAGCAACCTTGGAAGTGTATAAGTAGTCTCTTAACTCAAAGTATTTCTCCATCTCAGTTAGCCATGCTTCTACAACATCTCCTGATGCGAAGCCCTCAAACTTTAGAGGTTTAATCTTTTTCATATCTTTGGCCAATTCATTAGCCAATCAACTCCTTTTATTACTCAGGCTTATGGTTTTAGAACTTTCTTCACACTGGTACTATGGGTCTTAGACCTTTCATCTTCCATATCAGTCTACCTGTCCACTTTCCTTTCCAGATTTAGCAATCGATTTTGAGTTTCATTAATTAAATTCAATAGTTGGTCAAGTTTGGCCATAGGGTTATCATTGTCTTGATCTCCTCTAAACTCATTTCCAGAATTCTCCATTCCAATGAGGTTCCTAGAGATGGGGTATTACTTATTAGTCTATGTTAGGTTTAATTTCCATGGTTCTTTTAATAAAATTCATAAACAAACAATTGCTCAAAGATATCAACAACATATGCCATCAATTAATTATAGATTCCATTCAATAATGATTACAAAATATCTATCACTCTCTGTGATAGATTCAATTACAAAAGGATTATAAATAACTATCACTCCCTGTGATAGATTTGATTACAAAATGAAAAACTATCACTCCTTGTGATAGATTTATTTACAAAAAGAATAACTATCACTCCCCATGATAGATTTAGTTACAAAATGAATATAAATAACTATCACTCCTATGATAGGTTTAATTACAAAATTGTTACAAAAAGGCATCTCTTAGTTCCTATGATAGGTTTTCATTGCAAACTGATTAGGTGTCCATATCACTATTGATGACCAGTTCCTCTTGATAACTAAATTCAGAGAAAGGTATGAGCCTATATCTAGAGGTTGGTTTCTATTTTTCAAAAGATCCAAGCAACTTGATTCCAATTTTGTTTAGGTTCACAGGACTGGTTTGTTTCAAGTTAGCAAGGATGGCTGCTTTAACAACTTCCTTATTGGAAGGTGTCCATTTCTTTCTTTCTCGCTGAAGTCTCCTCAGAGCTTCAATCATGGTCTTTGAGTCCGCAGGCATAGAGCATTTGGAATAATCATACTGTAGTTTGATGTTCCATAGTCTTTGGATACTAGATCTCAAACCTTGTTTTGGGGTGTTTTTTGTGTCCACATCCTAGAAAAACACCAAGGATAGATTTTAGTTTTCTAGGTTCACATGACAAGCCCAAGCTTCAGTGTCGAACCCAGTAGCTTTGATACCATATGTAATACTTTATATGTCCTACAGTTAAATAACGAAAACCAACCAACTAATTCAAATGAAAATGTAACTAACTTGTTTCACACTAGGGTTTTCTCTTTTCATTCTAACAGAAATAATTTCTTAGGAAAGTAAATTTTGCATAACAATCAATACATCAACTAACTTCTAGTTTCAGTTCAACTGAAAAGAAATATCTAACTAAATTAACTAAAAAGGAACTTTTAACTGATTTCCAATTGTGTGTATGAAAATATGCTCAATTATAAAGGAATTCAAAACACAATCAATAAAACATTAGATCATAGAAACTGAAAGAAAAATAAATAAACAAACTGTTAATGGTAGCTTCTCCGAAGTTGTTCTATTGCTCTCTATCTCCAACATTTCGTTGGTTCAAGTTGCTCTCAGATTTGATATACTAAACTCAACGAAATGGACTGCTAAATAATGAGATTTAAACTAAAGTGCATTCTATGCTAAATGCAAGATTATGCTATGCTATGATAAGATGATTGCTAAGATATGAATATTGCTGAAAGGCTGAAGATGTAAGTGCATAAGCAAAATTGCGTGTATGTTCATGTGTAACCAATGTTTGGATTTGCACATGTATTTATAGAGTTTTTTGAGGATTTTGATTGGCTGATTTGGTCAATGGCTATGATAATTTCTGACAGATCAAATGGTTGAAGATGGATGAGACTAGAGAGAAAAATAGAAGAAATCAAATAAAGCAAGATTTTTTCATTTTCGTGGAAGA
>VDFB02205020.1:0-35935 GCA_007258455.2 Sequoia sempervirens | reverse complement strand
ATCATCGAGTGTGCTCTAGAGAGATGATATTGAAAACCAAACAACCATTGTTCAAAATAAAATACTGGTGTTCCAAACATTATTCAGATTATAGATCATTCAAATATGAGTCATGATATGGTACATAGCCGAAAAACTGTTGTGCTTTGGATTAATGATTGGATAGTTGTGCACGTGATTAGATTGTTTGTTTGCATGATTTCATTTGATGTCTTTGTCTAGCCGTTTCGGTAAAACCTGAAATTTGGTTGCCCCTAGTATGTCAATGTTTGCCCCCAGTATTGACACAACTTGCTGAAATGAATATGTACAATAATCAAGCCATGGTAAGACATTATCATTGTAGGAAAATGATGACAGCTTGATACTAGTATGGCCCTAAGATGATGAAAAAGATGCATGAAGTGAAAGCTGAGAAGCTAAGTGCTAAACGTGAACTAATAGATGGAGAGTTAAAAATAGCGTATGTTTGCCAGATTTTCACTATTTGTTTTTATTGCATTTTTCTTGTCAATAGACTGCCTGTTATTAGGTTTTCACCCTATGACTTTTTCTTTTTCTTTTTTCATGACTTTTTCTGCTGTTTTTGGATTTTTTTAAGGACTTTTTCGGATTTTTTTTTTGCTGACATTTTCTGTTGTTTTTTTGGATTTTTTCAGGACATTTATGGATTTTTTTTTTTGTATTTTCTTCAAGACATTTTCTAATTTTTTTTTGGATTTTTTTAGGACATTTATGGATGATGATAGCTGACTTAAACATAATATTTCTTCAGGTGCATGTTGTTGATGGGTTCATCAAACAGATCCCCTTCTGGCGTCGATAGCTTCTAGGCTCCTGAATTGTAGATGGCGATTACCACATAAGGACCTAGCTAGTTTGGTTCAAACTTTCCTTTCTTTTCTCTGTCTTGCTGATTTCGTGGATTTTCTTTCAAAACCAGATCACCCACCTGAAAGGTACGTGGCTTTACTTTGTGGTTATAGCTGCGAGACATCATTTGTTGTTATGCTTTCAAATGGTTAGCTGCTCTTTGTCACTTTTCATCTAGGAGTTCTAGCTCTTGGAGTTGGGACACCCTGTATACATCATCTGTTGTGAGACCTTTCAGTGAGACTCTAAGTGATGGAATCTTGACCTCTAGAGGTAGAATGGCTTCTGCTCCATAGACAAGAGCAAATGGCATTGCCCCTGTTGGTGTTCGGATACTAGTTCTATAGGCCCATAATGCGAGATTAAGTTGAACATGCCAATCTTTCCCTGCATTATTCACAGTCTTCTTCAATATTTTCAATATCATTTTATTTGAGGCCTCTACTTGGTCGTTCCCTTGTGGATAATAAGGTGTTGAGTATCTGTGCTGAATATGGAACCTTTCGCAAAGTTCGTCCACATCCTGATTCTTGAATGGACGTCCATTATCTATGATGATGGAGTTGGGAATGCCATACTGACAAATGAGAAAGTTGAGTATGAAAGCTGAGATTTGTTTGCCGGTAACCTTAGTGAGAGGTACTGCCTCAATCCACTTGGTGAAGTATTATGTCGTTGTAATGATAAGCTTATGGACGTTTGATGACGAAGGATGAATCTTACCCACTAGATCTAACCCCCATTGGGAGAATGGCCAGGTCAACGTGAACGGTTGAAGTTCCTATGTAGGAGCATGAATGAGATTCCCATGAATCTAGCATTTTGAGCACGTTTTCACAAAAGTGAATGATTCCCTCTCCATTGTAGGCCAGTAGTAACCCATTCTAATCATTTTTTTGGAAAAGGTCAGTCCACTCGAATGAGTACCACAAATGCCACCATGAACTTCTTGTAAAGCTTTTTCAGATTCATCACGTTCAAGACATCGAAGTAAAGTACCATCAAGACCACGGCGATAAAGGGTGTCGGCGATAAGGGTATAGCGAGAGGATTGGCGGATAAAGTTTCACTTTTGGTTACGGGATAAATCAGGTGGTAAAAGGTCATCTTTGAGGTAGGCATAAATCTTGCCATACCAAGGTGACTCGGATCCTACCAAGTGGCAAATGATTTGTCTTTCGGGAGTGTCATAAGCAGGCGTAAATGATTGTTCCACCAGAAATTCATACCGAGCCTAATTTTTTGTGAGTTGTAACAATGATGCGATCATAGCCATGGCATCGACTGCTTTGTTATCAAGCCTTGGAATTTGTGTGAATTTGATGTCCACAAAGTACTTGAAATCATCAACCATCTTTTTATATGGCAACAATTTGTCATCTTTGGTCTGATAATCATCATTGATCTGAATAATGACTAACTATGAGTCGCCATACACTTGTAATTCTGTAATCCTCCATTCCAATGCTATTTTAAGTCCAGTGATTAATGCTTCATATTCGTCTATGTTGGTGGTGCATGGAAACATCAGCCTATATGATCGAGGAATGGTGTGTCCTTGAGGGGTGACAAAGATTATGCCTACCCCCGATCCATGTTGAGTGAAAGAGCCATCGAAATATAAGGACCATGGTTGTTTGGATTTTGCAGAAAAGACATCAGCATCTGAAAATTCAATGTGCAGAGGATGGTCTGCTTGTAGTGGTGCTTCAGCTAGCTGATCAGCGATAACTTGTCCTTTGATTGCCTTGCGATCAACATAATGGATGTCAAACTCACTCAGAATCATTACCCATTTTGCTAGTCTTCCTGTCAATGATGCTTTGCTTAACAGATACTTGAGTGGATCAATCTTTGAAACAAGATTGATTGTATGAGTTAACATGTAATGCCAGAATTTCTGTGAAGCAAACACTACTGCTAGACAATCCTTCTCGATGGAAGTGTATTTGAGTTCATGGCTTGTTAGTGTTTTACTGATATAATAAATTGCACGTTCTTTCCCTGTGTGGTCTTCTTGTGCTATCAATGCACCCAATGATGTCTCTGTTGCTGCAATATACAAGATCAGTGGCTTGTTTGGATTTGGTGGTACTAGGACTGGTGGAGTCATTAAGTACTGTTTGATTTGTTGAAAATCCAGTTCACACTTGTCATCCCACTTGAAAGGAACATTCTTATGCAGTAGGTGTGTGAAAGGTAGACTTTTGTCAGCTAGTTGTGCAATAGCTCTGCGGATAGACTGAAGTCATCCTTGCAGTGATCTCAATTGACTAATGTTCCTTGGGGGAGGCATTTCTATGATTTCCTGAACTTTCGTAGGATCTACTTCAATTCCCTTTTCTAAAACAATGTACCTTAAGAGTTTTCCAAATGTGACCCCAAAAACACATTTCTTGGGATTGAGGCGAACTTTGAATTTCTCCAATCTTGTAAATATTTTAGACAATATTTCCAGATGTTCCTCTCTGGTGTGTAACTTTGACAATATGTCATCTACATAATCCTCCATGAATGTATGCATCATGTCATGAAATATTGTAGTCATGGCTCTTTGGTAAGTAGCCCCTGCATTCTTTAGGCTGAAAGGCATGACGTTCCAACAGTAAGTTCCCCATGGACATGTGAAAGTTGTTTTCTCTTGGTCTTCAAGTGCAATTTTGATTTGGTTGTAACCAAAAAAACCATCAATTAATAAATACATGGCATGGCCAGCTGTTAGATCAACTATGGTGTCAATGTTGGGAAGTGGGAAGTCATCCTTAGGACATGCTTTATTAAGATCTTTGAAGTCTGTGCATACTCTGACACTTTTATCTGGCTTAGATACAGGAACAATGTTAGAGATCCATTCTGCGTAGTCGATTGATCTTATGAAGCCCACATCAAGAAGTTTTTTCATTTCTTCCTTAACCAATAATGCAACATGGGGATGCAACTTTCTGAGTTTTTGTTTCACAGGTTTAACCCCTGGTTTGATAGACAAGTGATGCATGATCAGATCAGGATCAAGACCTGGCATGTTCGCATAAGACCAAGCAAAGTTGACTTGATTTTCTCTTAGAAAATCTATGAACTTTGGTATTTCTTCCTTTGTCATTGATGCATCTAACTGTAAAATCCTTGGTGTGTCTAAAGTTTCAAGATTGACTGCATTTGTGGGCTCAATCAAAATAGGTGATCGTTCATGGTAGTGCTCTAGGAGAGTGTCAAGATTCCCATCGTCTGATGCCTTAAAAAAGTTTTCACCATCTGATACGCTCTTTATTTTATCTTTTGTTTGATCTAATACTGCTAGATTCTGGTTTTCACCATTACATCTTTCTTTTTGGTTTTTATTTTTGCAGCTAGGAGACTTGACGCTCTCTTGATTGAAGGCTCTATGTCGAAAATCGCTAGTGGAACAATCATTTATGTCATATGCGGAAAGGAAGTTGACGATAGATTCATCACTTGGAAACATAGGTATATCAATAGGTTCAGATGAATCCCAATCGATAAGATCGGGATACATCAAAGATAGTGGGTCGTCGGGTTGTGTGAAATCGGCTATGGTTATGGTCATAACGGAGTTTATTGTAAGATCCGAGGTATGAGGTGGATCAATGACGGTATTGTTCCCATGATAATCTTGTTCGTTTAAATCTGACTTCGTATCACTAGAATCATGGTCACCTTGTGGTTTAAATTCTTGTGGTTGGGACCCTGACCCTTCACCTTTGATTAGAGTTGAGGTATACTTATGTATGACATCAACCTCTTTATCCCTCCAGAACTCATCATTGTAGATGGTGTCCCATTCATATTCAACAAAGTCTGTGTCGGAGTTATTATCCACAAAATTTTGAATTGTTGCCAAACATGCTTCTCTTGAATCTGAACCTTCTTGTAATGTGAGAACAGTGTCATGCAATTGTTTGGATGTTCTTTCTTTTGAGGTAGTATCATAACCTAATCCAGTTTTCTCTTTCACAGCAAGTCCTGGGGGATTTATAGGTTCAACTACTCCTTTCCTCTTCCCGATAGGACCATTACCATCATATCCCATCTTTTTCATGATTGTATACCCTTTTCCATATCTATCTGATGGTAATTTGACATTAAGCACTATTTCATCTTTATCTTTATAGAGCCAGTTTAGAATTTCTCTATCCTCAGGATCTTCCATGGGGAATTTCTCCTTGATGAATCGTCCATTAAACTTTGTGCTTGGCTCTGTTTACGTTGATGTAGACGCTGCTGATATTTGATGTTGTGTGATGGAAGGTTGTCCTTGGGACCGAGGTGATGTCGGTAAATTAGCAAGAAAGAGAGAGTATTCCCCGACTCCATGGTCCTTGAATTTTAGTTTCTTGTCAAAACTATTGGTTAATTGATTGATTTGTGTATCAATCTTGAGAGAAGTATTAGCACGAGCTTCTCGATTGTTAGGAACCAAAGTATCTTGACTGGCTTTGATGTTGGCACAAGTTTGAATTTTTGAATTATTAGCTGGTATCGTGATTTCTTGTCCATCATAAGGAAACTTAAGACATTGATGATAGGTGGATGGGATAGCTTGCATTTCGTGGATCCAAGGACGACCCAACAAGATGTTGTATGGAAGATCACGGTCTAATACTTGACAGAAAGTATTTTTGATAGCAGGTCCCACCTTGATTGGTAGCAAGATTAAACCCTTGGATGCTCTTTCCTCATCATCATAGGCTTTAATAGTAATTTTTCTTTTGGGATCAATGGAGCCCTCAGAAAATCCTAAAGCCTGAACCAACTTCATGGTACATATGTTTAAACCAACCACTCCATCTATTAGGACGCGTCTGACACGAAACTTGTGAATCATGACTTCTAAATATAATGACGAATTGTGGGGATAAGACATGGAAGCGTCATCTTTTTCAGAAAATGAGAGACATGTGGGTGAAGACAAGTGTCCTACCATGGCTTGAAATTGGTCCACATCCAAATCAGTGGATACAGTTGTTTCAATGAGGGCCTTTTTGAGAATTTCCTTATGTGTTGGGGAAATCTTCAAGAGTTCCAAGATGGAAATCTTCAAGAGTTCCAAGATGGAAATCTAAGTGGGAGTTTTCCGAAGTTGGTTGACTAGATCATATTGATGTTGGGGTGGAGGTCCAATGGATTTTGAAGAGGCACCTTTTACGATAACTTTAGCTTGTGCCCTTGTTGTTGCATTGACTTCCCTATATTCCACCTTTTTGTTGACTTTAATAACATTGACCCGTTCATCGTCGGTATAGATATGATTGATTATCAGATCGTCAATATGATTCACACTTTTTCTAGAAGACTCACCCTTTTGATAGTTGGGTAAAGGGTTGCGAAATGCTTGGTGGTCTTCATTTGACTGTTGGTGTCCTATTGTGATGGTGCCATTTTCGATTAAGTCTTGGATGGAATTCTTCAGGGCTTGACAGTTATTTGTGCGATGACCTTTGCATCGATGATAGTCACAATAATATGCCTCATTCATTGATCGAGGCTTCACACTGGGTTCATAGTTTCGTTGAGGTGGCAATGTAATGACATTTTTAGTCATCAACTCTTTGAATGTGGATTCCACAGATTGACCGAGTGGATTCAAAGTTCTTCTACTAGAGAAGAATGAAAATCTTTGTGGATTTGTATTCGAGGTATTCCCTAAGGAGTTATTATTGTTGGTTCCTGTTGATGTGATTTTTGTGACCGCACCAATCAGCAAAACAAAGTTGTCTGAAGGCTACTCCATTCTCTCTTGATCAAAGTATTTTGTGCGCTAAGATTGTGAGATAGATCGCACGTTCAACTCCAAGGTTCCGAAATGCTTTGGAATACCCTTAGTTGGTTGTAAATTGTTGTTTTTACGAGGGGACTTACATAATTGTTCAAAACACCTGCAGCTAACAATAGATGGATGATTTGAAGGGAATTTTCATAATGCGAATGATTTGGTGATAGGGTACATTTTCCTAAACTTAACCAGAAATGAATGGAATGTAAATGAGTGTAAAGATAAGAAGGTTCTAGATTCTTTTCTAAGACGGGACGTGGGATCAATCTCAACAAGCTTCAACCAAACTGTGTTTTGCCTCACGCTGGACAGCTTACACAAAGTAGGTGCAATTTTCAAGGGAATAGCAAAAAAAATTCAAGTTACAACCCAGCATCAAGATACCGTCAAAACGATGCATACCAAGGCATGAGCTACAACTGAAGTTAAGTTTATGAAATGCTCCAGTAGACCATGCAAGGCAAACTTGTCGTCAGCAAGCCGCTAGTGGTATGGAATAAAACGAAGTTGCCTTGATCAATGCCACAAATCCACAGCTACTATCTACTTGCATGAAATAGAAATGCTATTCTTAAACTACTTTACGCTACTTTATGCTACTTGGAATTGAAGGGATGGAAAAACCTTGCTAGCTATCCATAACAAAGACGAATTTCACCATCAATGAAAATATCTTCTATTATGAAAGTGTTACACAACAATCTCTTACAAAAGTTTTCAAAGGAAAACTTTCCTTCTCCTCTAAACTATGTAAGATATCAAATTATCTCTCTAACAAAATGTCTACTCTCTGATGTCTCCTCTAATTCGATCTCTATTCTAATGAAATACAAATGAGGGGGACTCCCCATTTTATAGATAGCCCAATCCAATGGACGACTCAGATTACAATTAAATCAAAGGCTCAGATTGAGCCACCTCAGCCCTAACCCTAAAAACTGTCAGAATCGCGAGTGGTACATTAAATGAATCAAATATTCCCACTCACTCCTAAAATAGTAAAGGCAATTAATGCCCACAATCAATCTTCTAGAAGATCATCATCCAGAAGTGCATTCCCATTCTCCTTTTCTCTGGCTGCAAACTCAATGAACCTAGTAAGTACGGCTTGGATCTCCTAAATTGAAATAGGTGGAATGCAATCAAGCTGGAACTCTAGCACCGTGACTGACTGCTCGTGTCGTGTGTAGGATTTTCTCCAAGCAACTAAGGCATCTTGTGTACTCTGAATCAAGCTGGAGAAAAAGTAGAAGTGTTTTCAAAGTCGTCCTGCACAAAGGCCTTCACCTTCGAGAAGAAAGGTGCTAGCCTACTCCTCAAATTATCAGTAGTCACCTCATCGGGATTCAGCCGTCTAGAAAAGATAGCTTCCAAAGTATTCAGGACTCCATCAACAATATTCATCATAGCCTTCCTGACTCTAGCTGAATCTTCCTGTGTTGCGTCAAAGAAACCACGCCCTGTGATTACTGAAGAGTACCATCTAGAAAAGTCATATCTATCATTCTCCTGAATGACTCCTCCATCAATCAGCATCCGCAAAGGAACATGCCTCAATGCCTCTAGACGCTGAATAAATTTTCTTTGATAAATAGAAGAATCACCCCAGGCCTGATCAACTGCCTCCATACATGCCGTAATACTAGAAGCTTGCTAGAAAGCACAAGCAAGGTCTTCCATGAACTTTTCTGTCTCGGCACGAACTCCTGTAACCCATTTATCTACTTCCTGTGCCATCTTTCTCAACTCCAACAAGCCGCTAACTGACTCTCTGGATAACTCGGCTGGAAGCTCTATTGCTGGAATTTCCTGCCCACAAGGACGAGACAAGTGTTGCACGTATCCTATCAATGTCTTATGTTCTTTCTTCAATTTCTTATACTTTCCTTCCTTCCTAAACAGTCTGTCCTTGAGCGCCTAATAGGAGTTATCACATTCTTCAACAATCTATGCACCTGTGGGATGTCCTAACTCCAAAGTTGTGACCACATAGTTCTCTAGCACTGCTTCGTCTCAATCACAATCAACTTGTGGCACCACCATATGAAGGGTGCGAGAGCCATCCTCATCAGTTGATATCTTTGAAAATTTTTGTGCCCTCTTCTTTTGTGGAGGCACGTTGATCCTGTTCAAAAACTCTTCCATCTCAATTGTTGGATCAATCTCCTCACTGGGGCTTCTTCTCATCCTATCTCTCAGCCAATCAGGTACATGTATAACAAATGGTTGTTGTTCTTGTGCCTCTACTTCACGGACTTGTTCAACTTCAATATAATTCTGGCGAGGCTCATCGGCCTCAAGTGGTTGAGTATCTCCTGAAACTATATCATCATCCTCTAAAGCTGCCTCTAACTCATGCTGAAACTAAGGGTCAGTAGCAGTCTCTTCATCACCCGGCTGATTATCCCTAGTAGGCGCAATAACACTCTGGCCAACCAACTCTCTCCGTGGTGGCTGATTTTCTTCATGTACCTCCTACACCTGATTCAATGCATTCCTTTGATCAGCGAAAAGAGAAACCTCCTGTATGCTTGGAGAACGTGTCTCCAATGGCGTGGGTGATTCAACTACAACTCTCGGAGGTTCCAGCTGAACAAGCTCCTTCCTTCGAGATTCTGGACCTCGAGTAATTTGTTTCTTTCTACTGGTAGTGGGTGTCCTGTGATCTCCCATCAAATTGTAAGTCAACGAAACTGACCTACCCTTTAGTCTACCCACATGCCTGTCAACCCATGCTCTGGTGAATGTCAAGACTGGAATGGAAAGTGTGTCCAAATCAGCAATCTCTGGTTCTGACCAATCTAGAAGTGGAAGTGGAGTATCTCTCACTGCCTCATAATCTGGATGGAGAACATTCATGTCCTCGCTCACCTGGTCTGGTACTAGAATGACTTCGCACTCCCTGATCATACTCAACGGCAACCTAGAGAACATCCTTATTCTAACTTCAACCTCATCTAATGCACCAACCCAATAATCTTCAATATTTTTCTTATGTTTGAATTCTTCTGACAGTATCCATTTGATGTTGCTATGTGGATCAGAATGTTTGCTGGTGTGATAGGAAAAGTGAAAGAAGTGAAGCTCACTCTCAGCTTCTCTAGCTGCTTGAAGTGAAGGACACACTTCATCTGAATTGCCCATGACAATCGAGAACTCAACTCCTCCCTTCTTTTTTCTCTTTTGAATCTTGTCGTAGGCAACTAGTTGCCTAGATATCTCTAACATTAAAATTCTATTGGTTGGGTACTTAGGCAGCCTATATGGATATGAGGAAAAACCTTGCAGCCTGATGTAAGGAAACTTCGGAAATTGTATAAACCAGCACCCATACCTTTTTATTAACTCCTAAGCTTCCCTCGAGATCCTGTGATGTGTACGCTCTTGAAGTGATCTCGTGATATGCATGGTAAAAGCATCATTGACACGCTTGTAATGGGTAGTGCTTGTCAGGTGCAACTACGGACAAGCCTCGTGGATTTTGAATTGATGAGAGTCACAATCCACGGGTTCCTTGTATGAAATTCCTTTATACCTTGTCATACGAGCCAGCATGTAAATGAGGTAGGAGCCCATATAGAATGTCTTTGTTCTTCTCAAACTTAGGAGTTGCTCATGCAAATTATCACTAATCATCGCAGCCCAGTCGACGTACTCCTTTCCTTCTAGCATGAGGTTGATGTAGTAGAACATCCACGGTTCAAAAATAAAAGCTTGCAGGCAACTTCCAACTCTGCTCAGCATCATGATAAGATCATAGTACTCCTGCTTCAAGTCATCTGATATAATTTGCCTCGGCAGCTTTGTACGAGAGGGCTTGGGGTTGCTCATCCAACAAGTATTGATTGTCTATGTACATCTGTCGAATGCAGAAGCATACATTTGTTCAACTCGTTCTCTTGATTTGTAAATCATCTTGTTGTGTGCTAGAATCCCAAAAGCTTTGCCAATAGTTGCAGGAGTGAGGTTGGCTAACACTTGGCCATCTGGTGACATAATTGATCTATGGTCAGTCTCATAGTAATTGGCACACTCCATCATTAGCTCCGAGCACTGAATAGCTGGTTGAAATCCAACAGCTGCATATAGTCCACTTCGAATGAAGTTGTGCGAAGTGATCGAAGGTTGATGATTACCAATCGCTAGCATCCAATTCTTGAAAGTCTCCAAGTTGAGAGAGCCCAAATTCGTGTCAGCAAGCTTGGCCAACTTTGAAGTAAACTTTGATTCTGGCATGAAAGGCCTGCTCAGCTTTTTGATAATAGCTTGCCTAGATGCACCATTGTTGTCCTTGCCAGTTGTTCTTACTTTAGCCATCCTACAAAACAATAAACAGCTATCAGCAAATAATTTAGAAAATAAATAAAATATCATGTAGGGGCTGCTAGTCGACTTTTAAAACTTTGAGAAGTTGCAACATCATATCTCATTTGCAAACCTCAACTTCTCCTTCAACAAATTTCGAACTGTCAACACTTAGAAAATTTCTAAGCAAGCTTTAGCAACTTCAACTTCACACTCAGCAACCTCAAACCTTGATAAAATCGTCCACTTTACTTCAGCAACTTCAAGCAACTTTGGCAAGCTCGCACTTCACACTCTCAGCAACTTCACTCACTTCAAGTCATGCCTTTTTTAGTTTCAGCAACTTCAAATTTCTCAAAACATCAAGTTGAACTCAACTACAGCCACAATTCAGATTTCAATCTTCAGCTTTAGCAATCTTCTTCAACAAATTTCAAAATTTTCACTTGCACTGCAACTTCAAACTTCAGCAAGTTCCTTCAACACTAAGTCGAATAATTTCAGCCTCAGCAACTCACTACAACACTAAACTCAAAGCAAATTTGAATTTCTTCAACTGGTAAGGAGAAATGAAAAAACCTTCAACTCTTATAGCAAAATCGAATTCTAGAAAGAGGCTAAGTTTAGCCAGTACATTAAATCTCCACTACTTCACTTCAAGAATTTGAATTTTTTCTCTTGCCAATTTCAACACTTGTCACCCGACGCCTAGTATCTTGGCCTTCTAGAAGTTCAACTTTGACTGGAGCATCTTAATTCACTTTTGAGAATATTTACTTTAAATTCACCTTTTAACAAATTTTACTCACCAGCCGGAGCTCTGTCATTCAAATTTTAATTTTATTTACCTCTGACTCTGGAAAATTCATCCTGTGAAGAATTCAATCGAAATTATCTAGGCAATTCACTTCAAATTCATCGTCTAGAAAATTTTATTTTGAAAACACCTCTTATTCAATTGGCCTTAGAAAATTTTAAAATTTCCCCTTAGGAAAATTCATAATTCGAGCACCGATTAAATTCTTCATCTGAAAGGCGTTGGCGAAGTGCAGAAGACATGGAAATCAACTTCTCATCGAAGATCTTCAATACCCAGAAGAAAATTTTCTTCAGAACTTGTCGAACTCATGGGTATACAACGAACGGGTTCATTTAATTTTCTTGAATTTTGAACCTTAGAAAAATAATTTTCAATAATTTTAATCCCGTTCTTCAATCCTGTGAGGGCTTTGTTGCTTTGACTTGAGAAATTTTTTATTGTTCCCATGCGGCTGGCATCATTTGACTCCATCTCTGGAAAAATTCACCAACATCTTAGTCAACTTCACCAATATTTCAACTTGGGCGTATTTTTCCCATGGGAGAAATTTTGTGCCTTAGAAAAATTTAATCACTTAGCATTTTTTTGAATTTTCTCCTTAGAAATTTTTTAATTCATTCTTCTAGTGGTGAAGAAATTCACTTAGACAATTTAATGTCTATTGCCTTGGGCGCATTTTGTACTTCAGGAGGAATATATTTTTGCCTAGCATATTTATTCACCTAGCGTACTCCTTGTTTTCAACGCCTTAGCAATTTTTATCACCATCACCACCTTCAACGTCTAGCATATTCAACTCCCCTTTATTCATATTTTTCAACTCTACATTCACTCTTTACTTGGCACCTTTAGCATGTGTAGGAGGAATAATCTTTACCAAGCCCAACATGTGACCCTTGAGCTCCTTTGTTGTGTCTTCATATGCCCTCATTTGGGCGCATTTCATACTAGGAAGAGGATAAAATTTCAAATGCCACCCTTGTGTCTTGGGCGCATTTAGCACATGGTGAATGATGAAACTTATTCAAACGCCTTTGACCTTTTGACCTTGCTTTGTCCTCACATGTCTTAACTTGGACGCATTTTACACTTGCTAAAGGATGGGTGCATTTAAGCATGGGAGGAGGATGGAGTTTCCAACGCCCCTTTGACTTGTTGACTCTTCCTTCTTATGGGCGCATTTCCTATGGTGAGGTGGATGAAGTCTAATACATGGGCGCATTTTGCCATAGAAGGAGGATGAAGCTTATGTTGACTCTTTGACTTTGCTATGGGCGCATATTATACTTGCTAAAGGATGGGCGTATTTTGCCATAGGAGGAGGATGAAGCTTCACGCCTTAGAATTTTTTTCTTGTTCTCCAGCTGAAGATGGGCGCATATAGCATAGGGAGCAGGATATCTTTTGCCTTAGAATTTTTTTTCCATCAACTTCCTCAAAGTGGGCGCATTTTTCCATAGGAGGAGGATGAACATCTTTGACTTAGCCATTTTGAGGCCTCAAGGTAGATTGGACGCACTTTAAAGGCATGAGCAGGACGAGATTGAACCTTGACTTGGAACACTTTTTCATTATTTTGAAGACAAGCTAGGCGCATTTAGCCCCTAGAGGTGGACGAAGCTTCAGACTTAAGCAATTTCTCATCTCATGCCAAGCTTCCTTGTGCCCTGCTATTTATAGTAAATCCCATGATTTCCATACTTCTGAAGCTCAGAATGATTTGAAATTTTGAACACTGGACCTTCATGACCTTGTCAGTCTGTTGACACTACTATTCTGAGCTGGCCTGCTATTTTTAGCCCATTTCTAAAGGTGGTTTGCTATTAGAGTAACTGACTGCTTCTGATACCTCCACAACTCCGATTGACTTGAAATTCGAATAATCTGCTCCTCACCATGTGACCTGCCTGTTGACACTGGCGCCTGACACTTATTTACTATTTTTAGCCAGTTTCTAAAATGACTTACTATAAATAGTAAGTGCTTCGTTTGCCTTCAAATTTTACCGGTGGATAGCTTGAAAGATGCTGATCATGGTGGGATACACCGGTTTTCAAAAATTCTGACCTTTTACCCCTTTTTGGGTCCCAAAGTTGGAAACCCTAATTGGTCTTGCATGCATATCAAACGATCTTCGTTTGTCCTCGTTTTTGTTGCATTGCGATCAGTTTGTGATTCTGAAGTGCTGGGAGGTGGCTGCTGGAATGCATCTGCTAAAATTAGTAAGTTCCTGAATAATTGATTATCTCTGTTTGCATGTCATATCACTGCGAAGCTCTCGAAAAACCCATAAAGAATATGCAGACATGCAAAGAAAACCCTGACATGCAAACCCTAAAAATAGCCTCTGAAGGCTGAACTCCGAAAGTCGTTATCTCATTTTGCATGTTATACCATCGCGAAGGTTTCAGAAAACCCAGAAGGAATCTTCCAACATGCACTGAAAAACTTTGCATATAAATCCTGAAATCTGCTTTGGAAGCTGAATTGCTAAAAATAGCAAGTTGTCCGTTTCAGCTCAAATTTTGCATGTGAGTAGCTTGATGTGTTCTGGATGCAGTGTGACTGTCGGAATTTCAAGAATGCTAACGGAATACCTGGAATTGCACACTTACTAAAAATAGTAAGTTACCGGAATATGATGAAATTCTGATGAGAGCGTGCTGGAAGCATACTGACATCAATGTTAAGTTCTGTTTTCAATTTATTCACTTCGTTTGACCCTAGATTGACCAGGAAAGTACAAACCCTAATTTTCAGAATTGGCCAAAATTTTACGTTTAAACTCAATGGCGGACCTACCCCCGAAAGGCAAACATCAGAAAAGAGAAAGACAGAGAGAGAGAGAAACCAAAGCCAAAAGACCATAATGGAGCAAAAATTAGGGGTCCCCATTTTGAATGGGGCGATGTGTGAAAAAAGTCACAATAGTTCCCCAGTAACCTTGATTGTTGGCAATCCCTTGATTGGGAGTAGAATGTTGATTCACATTGTTCCTTGGAGGAGGATTATTTCCTTGATTCGTAATCGAATTGACATTGTTATTGCGAGGAGTTCTTGGAGTACTAAAGACAAATGGCTTAGTCGAGACATGGTTTGCATCAACAACACCATCATTCACCATGTTCTTGTTGCGAGTCCAAAATTTAGACTTGTCCTAATTGTTATAATGATTGTATGAGCTAGGGTTATCCTTGTCAAGTTTTATTGTTCCTCTTTTGACCAAAGCACTTTCAATGGTGATAGCATCTTTGATCAATTTCTCAAAAGAGGGAGGACAATGTAAATTCAAACGATAGCTCATTTCTGAATTCAAGTTGTTAATGAAAGTGACCATCTTTTCCTTTTCAGGAACAGGATGTGGATATCTAGTGAATATTCTTCTCCATCTATGAAGAAAAGTAATAAAAGGTTCCCCAGGTTTTTGCGCAACTTTGCAGAGATCTATCATAGTGATTTGGTGTTGGATGTTGTAAGCATATTGTGAGATAAACAGATTGATTAATTCTTCAAATGTCTTGACGGGAGGTGTAAGCTTTGATAGCCATTCCATAGAGTGAGCTCCAAGACTCCTAGGAAACAATCGCATCAAGTGTCCTCATGAGCGAACTCTAAAGTCATGTTTCAGAAATCTCTAACATGGTCAATTGGATCCGATTTCCCATTATAACGATCAAATTTTGGAATTTCGCAATGTTTGGGAAATGGAATCATGTTGAGACTTCGATCGAAAGGATAAGGACAAATATCCTCAAGAGTATATTTCTTTGTGGTGGTTTCCCCTTGTAACTCTTTAACTTGTCCTTGAAGTGCCTTAATTTGTTGGGTCAAAGCACTAAGATCAGATAGGGGTGTTTCTTCAAAATCTCAGTATCAAAGTCCTATGGCAATTTAGCTCCTTGGTCAGCTAGATAGAGGAAATATTTTTCTTTATCACGTTGCAAGATCTTTTCTATGGCTTTGTGAAATTTAGGATCTTGCTCAGCCTCCCTAAGGTGGAGTTCATCCTCGTGTTCATCATCACTATCTACAGGAGTATTGTTTATGGCTTTGTACTTGTGGAACAGATTTTCTTCTCTATTATCCATGTCGTTGTTGAAAAGTGGATTACGACTTATACTATAAAGGGGATTACTGTTTTCACCTTCCTCTTGAGTGTTTTGGGTATGACCTTGTTGGATCTCGTCCTTCGGCTTATTGTATTGAGATCTTGTAAAGATAGGCATGTGATTTTGAAAAGTTCTCCTAAACTTAGATCACAATTCTGATAAGTACGACAATGATGATATCTTGATTTGATAAGATGGGAATCCTATGATATGATCAAAGATGTTCCTAATTTTTTTGATTGTGGCTTCCAATGATGAAGGATGTCAGAATCTTGTTGAGGGAAGTTGAATCAATAATCATAAATTTGTTTGGAAGGTGCACTCTTAAAGATTTGATCTTTGTTTTCGAAGAAAGATTTTAAGATCACTGAAGGATTTGACTGGGGTGTGACGGATATTCAATGGAAGGTTGTGGTATATTATCAAACTCAAGAGGTTGGTTAAGATTATGTCGTTGAGATAAAGCTAATCTCTGATAATAAGCTTGAGAATCCAAAGGTTCTACAACATACTTGTCAATGAATCCCCTAACAAAGTCTTGGTATCTATGAAGAAATCCACGGTAATGAAGCAAGACGTGTTGACTTTTGTACAAAATTTTTCTTCTTTGCAATGTTTTCTTGTACCCTAAAGGTTTCTTGGGTTTCTTGATCCTATTGGAAACTGATTTCTTGACAAATTTTGTTGATTTCCACTCTCTAAGCATGGGCGAAAAATCAAAAAATTTCTGGACCAAAGATACGAACAGTTTTTGTTTGAATGATTTCAGTTGTTTTTTTCATGTTCATTTCGGATGATCTTTTATCTGAGTTAATGTAATGGAAGACACAACAAACATTCTAAAAAATAATTGTTGTTAAAACCCTATACTAACATCAAGTGTATGATCAAGAAAATGTTTTCAACAAGTGTTTTCACAGGTTTAGTACATGAAAGACAATTCAGGCAGACTCACTCTTAGTACTCAAGTAGGTCATCCTAGTAATCAACAACCCACATCTTAGAACTGCGTCGACTCACACAGCCGTGTCACCCCCGAAGGGGCGCCCTTTTTTTGTCTTTTCTAGGCGCGTACTCAGAGTGACGGAAGTGGATACCGGATTCCCTGAGCAAACGGTCCTTAGCAATTATATGGTGAGTGTCTTGGGGGCAGATTCTTCCCTCCCCTTGCACTGTGATTATTAGGATGTTCGGAAACTGACTTCGGCTGGCTGCTACACTAAGTTCGTAGTAAGGGTTTTTGTTCGGTGCGGCAATAATAAACTCCCTCAGGAGACCTCCCAACCTTTAGAACAAAGGCTTTGGAGATGGTTATCTTGCACACTACCGGCAAAAGAGGGTTTCCCCAGATTTGCTTTAAATTTTATAGTGGGGCGGAATAGCCTAGCTTTGGCTTGAACCCACTTAAGTCGTTCCCGTAGGGTGAGTACTTTTTCCCACTATGGCAAGCTCTCTAAAGGATGTAATTAAAGCAGTAAAATTTCATGAAATTGAAAAGGCAAGTCTAGTATTTTGATCACCCAGTCAAGGGGAGAGCATAGACCTATTGCCACAGTCAAAGCAAACAAATGTTCTTTTTAAACCCAAATCACAATGATCTAATCTAAGTGAAGATATTGCTTCACAAAAATAAGTTCAATTTTAACTGCAAGATCCTTGTGTGGTGACTATCCTGGATTGCTTCATTTTAAATTCCATGTCTATCCTAGGATTGATTTGTTTTATCCAGATGTGATTATCCTAGGATTGATTCTTTTTAACCAAAGAAAATTCTGTCTGTGGAAGGTGTTAGACTTAGAATTTAGTTTTTGTGTTACAACCTATATGCGCCGAAACATACAGTATATGCGCTGAAACGGACCTTAAATGCGTTGAAACATACCCTAGATGCGCCGAAACATAATACAGATGCACTTAAACAAAACCCAGATGCGCAAAAGCAGACTATAGATGCGCTACAGAAAAATCCTAAATGCACTAAAATAGTTCTTAAATGCGCTAAAACACTTCCTAAATGCGCTACCTTAATTGAATGCAGATTTAAATTTCTGATTGACACAGCGATTAATGCTCTAAAAGCTACCTTAAATGTGCTAATCTAACCCTTAAATGCGCTAAAACAGTTCTTAAATGTGCTACTTTAATTAAATGCAGATTTAACTCTAAATGAAATGAGACTATATGCGCTATTTTGTCCCTCGTATGTGCTAGATTAACCCTCAAAAGCGGCGAAACAGTCCTCAGATACGCTAAAAAAAATTGAATCCCCAAATGCGCTGCAGAAAATGTCGGATGCGCTAAAACGCGTAATTTTTTCCGAAATCCGAACTCCAAAACGCGGAAACCTGTCAAAATGTTCTATAGAAAAATGTCAAAATTGGGGCATAGGCCCTATGGTGGGCGCCATTTTATGTGTGTATGAAAATATGCTCAATTATAAAGGAATTCAAAACACAATCAATAAAACATTAGATCAAAGAAACTGAAAGAAAAATAAATAAACAAACTGTTAATGGCAGCTTCTCTGAAGTCGTTCTATTGCTCTCTATCTGCAACGTTTCGTTGGTTCAAGTTGCTCTCAGATTTGATATAATAAGCTCAACGAAATGGACTGCTAAATAATGAGATTTAAACTAAAGTGCATTCTATGCTAAATGCAAAATTATGCTATGCTATGATAAGATGATTGCTAAGATATGAATATTGCTGAAAGGTTGAAAATGTAATTGCGTAAGCAAAATTGCGTGTATGTTCGTGTGTAACCAATGTTTGGATTTGCACATGTATTTATAGAGTTTTTCGAGGATTTTCATTGGCTGATTTGGTCAACAGCTGTGATAATTCCTGATAGATCGAACGGTCGAAGATGGATGAGACTAGAGAGAAAAATAGAAAAAATCAAATAAAGCAAGATTTTTCCATTTTCATGGAAGAGATAAGATGAGATGATTAAAAATCATCTTTTTTTTAGAAGATAATGGAAAGATACTGAGAAGATAAATAATGAATTATCCAATTCATTTATTTATTTATTTAATTAAATATCAGGAATGAATAGACATGACCAATTTTATGCATATACACCAATAACAAAAGAGCAAACTAACTGTAACTAACTTTTCACTTCTTCTGAATAAAATAACAACAATTTCATTTAAAATTAAGTAATCAATTCAAATAAATTTTAAGAGAAAGAAGGGTTTCAAGAGTTTACAGTTAAAAAGTTGAAGCATTTGAACTTGACTCCGTCATCACGAGAAAAAGAGATATCATCAAGGGTTTTACCACCCAACCGAAGACCTACTGGTCTCTCGTATTCCTTCACCCTTCACGAGGGTAATCTTAGAGATCAATCTATCGTCGTGCCTCTAAGCTTGGTGTCAAGGACCTATATCTCCTGATCGAACCTTCACTATGGGTACCTCCCAACTAGAAGATTACTCTAATCAGTGATACATTTGGTACTTGATGGCTGACAGATGTTGAATCTAGCAGCGTACCTTGGTCAAGGATTTCAATTTCATTACTAGTACTATTGTGCCATCAGTGCCATCAGCGCTCTCACCCTTGCTTGACATGATTACATATATTTAAGGATTAATGATTTAACGTCAAAATTTGATTCCCATTTCTTTAGGATTCTGGTTATACTTTAACCACTAAATAAATGCATTATAAAGGACAATTCGGTAGAGAGAGAATCTCCAGATCTCAATTAATCATACTAATGAATTCATGAGGACTCCAAGAGTAGGAAAGATGAATACAAGGTCAAATTTCGGTCTAATGATCAATTGAGTTGTCTGGAACCATTTAATTGTTCCCTTAGATCTCATTAACTTTAAAATTATTTCAGGATTAACCAAACAAGTCTCTATTTACTAAGCCAAGACTTGTACACAGTTTTGGTCAAGAAGAAAAGTTCCATAATCTTTTAAGAATGTCAAAACAGGGCATCAAAATGTCGATTTAAAACCCTTAAGTCAACAGAAGAAATAAAATAGTATACAAAATGTTGGATGGTTGCCTTTAAGGTCGGCATTGGTTCCAGACCATCAGAGTCTCAAGAATATACTCAAGAAATTAATAACAGCCAGCGAAAAACACAAGAAAATCTTAAATCGATTTGAACCCAAACCCATGTAACTAAATTGCATATCTTATACTATTCAACTAGTAGAGTTACAATTCGAAAACAAATTTGTTCCCATTAGAAGATACGATTACATGCCTAAAGATTGAAGAATGCTCAAGTCAAAGAGAATCTCTGTGAGCCTCAATTGAAACTCGATGAAAGAAGCGACGACCAAGCTACCTTCCCAAGACTAAAGAAAAGACATCGCCCAACCTTCACAAATTCAAGCCACAAGGATTTATGAACAGCGCAGCTCACCCAAACGCACAACTCAATACAATCTCCAGCTTGGTTTGAAGGAGGCCGAACAATTCAGGGCTTAGGGATAGAATTCTTTGAAGTGCATTGATGGCTTTAAGCAAATGAGAGTCTCTAAATGGCAAATGATTAGAGCAAAAGTGACATGAAAGATTGAAAAGAATTCACAATCCTATGCTAGGCTAGAGATGGCGAACTAAAATAAAATTCTAGAAGAAGCAACTCAAAGTTCGGAAGAAAATTCACAAGCTCGATGGCCAACCAGCAAAGCCAAAAGCAAGACTAAAGAATGACCCCCAACGCCAAAGCCAAGACTATACTATCGGCAGACTCTTCGCATACCTTCTTGGACGTTTTGAAAGAAGAATAGCAAGGTGGCGAAGTTTCCACCACTTCATACATTGGTCCCAAAACATTTTCATAATTTGAATTATATTGTATTATTTAAATTATAATATCCCCACGGCTAGAAAGTTAGCTCACAATGTTAGATATTAAATATTATAAAACCTTAATTCACAAGGGAATTAAGATGAAACATGAAATGAACTTAACTTAATAGATTAATTATTTAATTAATGAATTATGGCCAAGGTAACGATTAATCCACACTATCATTTTCCAGCTCATGACAAGACGATGGTTTTGATCCTCTGTTAACCACAACCTCTCCCTGATGGCATCTCCTTTTCCACCGTGGCGTCGTCAGACCTGCATCCACTGACAGGTATTATGGTTAGATTGTTCACAACGGCTATATAAATATGCATTTAAATATAATCTCATGAACATATTCAATTTCACGTGAACAAGAAATTCACTTGCAATTAAAAAGATCGTTTACTTTTCAGTTACGATAAATAAAACAACTATTTTATTCTCAATTTCACATTCACATGAAGAACAGTTACTTGCAACTAACTTCGCATTCGAAATTCATAACCAAACACATATTTTCAATGTAAGGGATGTAACATCATGAGAGAATTTTGACTACTCAAAATTTTCAAAAGAGAGATTTCCAAGGTCCTAATACAGATCACTTGTTCATTGAATGTACCTATACCTTGCAAATTTGGCAGCTGCTTCTTAAAGAACTAAGTGTAGATTGGATAACGTCAAATAATGTAAGAGGTTGGATCTGTCAATGGACATCTCCATTCCATGGTGTGAATTAGAGTGCACTTGATCTTATTTTGCTTGGGGAATCTGGCTGGAAAGAAATAGAAGGATTTGCAAAGAGGATCTATTACCAAATCAAGACTTCAATTATGGAGATACTTGGAAGCAAATCACATAAGCATTTCTAAGGAGTCTATCTCAGAGAGCAAGATAACAACAAAATGGGATTTGCCTTGCACTCCAACCTCTGTTCCTATAGCGGTAAAATCAATAGAATCAATGTTAAGGGGGATGGCTCCAGAGGCAGGCTGGGCTAATCTGAATTGCGATGGTACGGCAAAGGGGAATCCAGCGTCTGCCAGTGGAGGTGGTATTTTAAGATATTGTAAAGGATTTGCATCAGTACTTTAGCTGATCCTTATAGGCAATTGCCAAACAATTTAACTGAGGCAAGAGCCACATTTTCAAGAGTGAAACTAGCAAGAGCCTTTGGAATTCAAAATCTGTTTATATTAGGTAATTCTCTGAATATGATTAACAGTTTAAGGAGGAATCCAAATGAGATGAATAATTCAAGACATTATAGAAGACACAAGACAAATGAGTAAAGACTTCAATCAAATTTGTTTTCAACATAGTGGGAGCATAATAATGATGTAACAGATTATTCGGCCAATCTCGGTACTTAAAGGAAGAGTAACTTTTGTGGGAAAACAGTAGTGATTTCCCATTTGCTCTCAAAGAAAATTATTTGAAAAGAAACTGAGAACTAGGCAGTATTTTAGGCTGGTTAAAAAAACTCAATAATAGCAGGTTATGTCAGGTCAGTAGAGTGGTTGTAGATCAAGCTTTGGCTTTAGCTGATATGGAGCTTGTGTTAGATGTGTGGGTGTTTAGTCTTCAGCACCATCTAGTTTTAACTGGGTTTTTCCTGCAAGCGGCTCTGATTGTAATGAGCAAGGTCATGAATGATTCTAGCATTCAACCTTGGGTGTAATCTAGAACCTGGTTCTTACCCTTTGTTGAGCTCAGTGTTCACTTGCCAGAATTATGTTTATTTAGTTGGATAGTTGTTTTCAAGGAGCTCTTGGTTTGGGCTTGTTTATTATTGTTATAGCTTAATCACTTATCATGTTAAATTTTTTTCTGCAGGGTCACCATGATACTCTGTTTGCTTGTGGGTTGTGCAGCGTTTGACAGTCCATTGCCTCCTTTATTTCATTCTTCATGGATTCTTTTGGGGAGTCCGTGCTATCATTTGAATGCTGTTGATGGCAGTGATCTTATGTTTGTTAACTTTTCTGCTTCTATAAATGGGGTAGGGTCCCATTCAAAACTCCTTTTTACCTCAATCCAAAATAAACAATAACATAACAGATTCCTTGAATATCACCAAGCACTGCGAAACAGAATACATGCGACCCATACTTGACTGCATATTTCATATTGAGCATAAATACTAACTTTGGGCACAGTGTAATAAAACAAAAGAAAGATTAAAGCTTTGTGCCATATGAACAGAATTTCAGTCATTCAAAGAGCAGGATGATATGGGGGAAATGACAAAGGTATATGTAGTTCCTATTGCAAGTTAGAGAAACAAATAGATGTACACATGAAAAGAGTCCTAATCCACAAATGTAAAACCTTTAAGCAAGGATATCAATGCATAAAATCACTGAGAAATGTCTCAACTGCATCACTGATCTTCTTTCTAGGTTAACCAAAAGATGAAATTTAATTTTCCAACAAACAGCCGTGTCCTCACATTTTCTAATCTTATTTCAGCACTGTGTCATTGGAGAAGCAATGAAGATTCTTACAACCACAATTGAAATGTAGAAAGAATAATTAAGAACGGCGACGCTTTGGGAGTCGGCATCCATTATGTGGAAGCTGGGTTACATCCTCAATACACATGATATTAGATCTAGGACCTAATCCTTTTCGAAAACTCAAGACTGCTGCTTTCTTTTTCCCGAAATAGCTGGATCCTTTCACTCTCACTACAACTGACTTCATCCCTAAAACTTTGGCAGATTGCCCAACATGCTCTGCGGTTGCTTCAACAGCATACTTGGTCCTACGGCGAGAACCACCTTGAATTTCCTTCAAACAACCTGCAGAGGCCCCAAGCTTTTTATTGCCCTTATCATCTGTCACAGCAATGAAGATATTTTTGTTTTTCAGTGTGAAATGGACAATGTTCTTGTCCATAGTAAATCTTTTCTGCTCCCACTGCTCATAATCTTCCAGGACATTTCTTACAAAGTTATTGTTTCCTTGAGAAGTCCTTCCCAGAGGTCTATTGTCTCTTCTTGGGGCATTTCCTGGAAAAATCCTTCCCTGATAAGACTTTCCTGAAAAATTCTTTCCATGAATGCATGACTGGCACATTTCTCCAGCAGAGCCAACTCCAGGTACTGAAAACAAGGAAATCAATCTTCTATCTTGCTGCAATTCCACTGTACCTAAGCAACAATATAAAGTCACAACCAGGATATCAGTCTTGATTTAGATTACATTTCATCTAGCACCAAAACACAATGGATAGAATGAAACACATGGCACAAGAAGCAACACAATTTAATCCAGTTAAAAAGTGATTCCTTGGCATTGAAAATCTAATCCTAAACAATTTTATGCTGGAGAATTCTAATACTAAAAAATAAAATATTTGAAAATGAATAGAAATATAACATCTTCAAAAAGGTCATTTTGAGGTACATCAAGCAAACTCATTGAAGTTCAGAAACAAAAAATTAAATATAGTATTACAAGACCTAACATGTTTTCCATCAGCTCAAAGAATCAAAAATTAGGATCTGAATGCAACTCGGGGATTGCATTTTGAAAACTCTTTTTTACAGACTGACAAAATAAAACTTAATACTGAACAGTGTAAGACAACTAATTTCGGGCCAAAGTAAATTTGAAACTTCTATGCAACGAATCTGCATTAGTCGATCATAACATACGAAAATAATAAATACAAACGTAATAGGTGCATCCTTGTCAATAGAAAGGGTAGGATCTAGAAAAGTATATAAGTAAATAAAAAACATGAAAAAAAAAAACTAAAACACTGCAAAAAGTCAAGAAAATTGTGATATCTAAAAGTATCTGATCCCAAAAAACATAAAAACAGTGGATTTCAGTGGAGAATAAAGTCTGCTCCTGTTCTCAGTCATCTCAGCAAATCTGTTTGTGTGTCATAAGAAGGGAAAAAAGGGTGCAGTAGGCAGAGGTGCCTTCAGGCAGATCTTTGGGAAGAAAAATATTGGACGGAAATTTGGGACCAAAGGCTTCTTGAGAGTAGCAGAAAACTTTTCCCGAAGGGAAAAAGGTAACTAAAACGTAGAACCTTTGGAAGACATCACTCACCCCTGGTGTGGGAAAGGATTGTTTATTTTAGACAGAGAAATCTGGGAGGATCACAGTTCTTATTATGGGTCAAATTTTAACAAGTATTCCAATATGGAATTCAATTCTACAAACAAATGAGCCCCTGTCGTTCAAAGTTTGAGAAACCTTTCGTTAAGGAATCAATAAAATTTATTTTCCGTTCCCTGCAAATTTTGTGATAATGGTATGATTATTGCTGTTGCAAGGACATGACAATGGAAAATTATTTCCAAGGTTGTTAAAAGAGTAATCACATGAATGAGGATAACTTGTCAGTAAATTCAAGAAGAGTAGAAATCTACCATCAGCTAAATAAATTGGTTGTTGATAGAAAGAGAAAATTGATCAGCCATCAAAGGAGAATGCTAAGTTGCTTGCCAGAATTGCCATGGGAGAATTATGAACAAGATGCTGTTGATGGAGAATGACGAAAGAGATGTTATGAGAGGATTCAAATTTCTGAGACAGAAAGAGTGCAAAGAAGGTAAGAGAAGGTCAAAGAAGGACTGTCACCAAGTTATCAGAAAGACGTCTGCGGGGAGCTTTTGAAAATCACAAAAAAAAAAAAAGTTGACATTCATTGTGGATTAAGAAAATCAAAAATCAACTTCCTCCGGCACTCCTCCAAGTTTCTTTAGAGGCAACGTGACCCCTTATACCCCTAGCTTTTTAAAATTATGATTGAAGCACTTGGCAGATCTATATAGACCAAATTACTTTGGAAGTCAATTATAAATCTCACTTTTACTTTGTTGGTGATACATTGCTTAACAGGAAGCATAAAATTGCATATGCCCAAACATTTCAAGAAAAAACTCTTTGTAGATATGAAATTACAGGTAGTCATAAAAGACAAGCAACAGATCTTCTTCCCCAATGTGGCTAGAGGAGCCCAAACTCAAAATTGTAAAATCTTGGAAATTGATTGTACTTCATCCCCAGCTCCCACCTAGGGGTTCCCTTGTTTGCTAGATGAAACAGTACTAAACTATAGAAAGACCCTATGGACCACCCGGAGTCTAAAATGTAGCATATTGGAAGAGAAACAGCTCTTATTAGCTGGTAAGATCAATTTTTATGATCGATGCCTCAAGCTGTGCCATTTTATCTTACATCAAGTTGAAGGAATCTTCTACAAGCTATTAAATAAAATTGCTAATGCTAAAGAGACATTTCGAGCATTCACTTGAGAGACATTTACTGTCAAGTAGCAGCTTGAATGTAATCTAAATTTTCTAATAACTTCCCTCCGAAAGATTGGAGATAATTTGGATGGTCACCCCTAAAAACCTGTAACCAAGATGAAAATTCTGTCTTGTGGAGTCATATTTTTCAATTTTTGCATAAAGTTGCTAAATTGACAAAGCAAAACCTTCTTAAATAATTTAGGAAGACCCCTCCATGAAATTATTAACATTTTAACTCCATTTACAAATTATAATTTTAAACAGTGTATTATCACAGTGAGCCTGCCTGTGGGGTTCTGACACTGGGTAATCATCATTGCAATTGTGTAATGTCCCCTATTTGGGATATTTCTAGATTTTGCCCTAAAACCACAATTTCAATCAAAATAAGAAATGTAATACATTTAAGATTATAAAATTACCAATTGAAATGCCCTTTATAAGATATAAATCCTGGTTTAGGTCCTGTTGATGAGTGTTTTATCATTCACCAAACATCAGAATAAAAATGTCCAAAGACACTCTATCCTCTCTTGAAAAACCACCGCGTAGGCGATTCCAAGGTTTCTTTAGTCGGGTCTCGACGTGTGGATAAGCTCAATGGTCGTTGTGATAATGCTGGTAATAAGCAAGGGGACTTACGTAGAAAGTCTGCACAAGCTAGGGACTTAGGAAATTTATCTTTGTAGGTTCTCAATTAGGACTTTCAATTGTGGATCTCAAAAAAATGGCAAAAGAATAGGGTTTAGGAAATCTAGTCTAAGCCTAAGAACTCAAGAGACAGTAAGGACTCGGTGAAAGAAATAAACCACACTTTGTTTCGCCTCCTGCAGGACAACATACGAAAATGGGTGCAATCTTCAAGGGGTTTGTGAGAATAATTTTCACACCTCGAATGAGGTTGAAGTTAAACTTCCACGTTTAAGAGCTCAGGCTAACTTTACAAATGAATCAAATCATCCATTCGAAAAAAGTATGAGCTACACTTCACCATCGAATCAATACGATCAATCTCTCATTCAATTTAACAACTTTTCAAAGCAAATTCTATTTAATCTAACTTTAACTCTAATCTATGGCGGAAGGCAATATGTAACCTCGCTTACTATTCAACAATAAGAAGTGATTCAAGGCAAATCATGCTCAAGAGCTTTTATCATTCAAAATAGTCTCAATGCGACAATATACATAACGTCTCCACACAAAATAAAATGAGAGAGCACTAGTTTATATAGAGCTCCAAAAATGAAATGAAGGCCGAGATTGAAACAAGATCAACGGCCGAATTATTACAACCAAACCCTAATTAGGGTTTCCCAAAATAACAAGAGTTAACCATCAGAAAACTATCAGAAAAGTGGCAGTTCCAGCTATAATCAAGGAGAGGCGTCCTTATCCATTTGAGTGGCATTGTGCTTGGCGAATCTGGACACTACTGCAATGACCTCGTCCATCGTGACAGGCGGCAGCATGCTGATCCGGAATTCGAGTCCGTCCAACTTCTCAGCACATCTAGCAAAAGTACCTTCCCAATCTGCCTCCTGTTTCTCAAAATCCTTTCGAATGGACGAGAGTCTTGCCACTCTCGCAAAGTCTTGTTTCAAGAAAGGTCCAGCGGTCGAGAAGAAAGTTTCTTGAACCTTATGCTTCAATCTCTCCAACTGCATGTCATTCTCCCGGATGACTTCACGGTCGAACACATCAGTAGTTATCATGCAAATCTTCTCCTGGATTTTCCTGACCTGTTCTTCAATTCCAAGTCCATCGACTCTTGCCTTCTCCAAGACTTCTTCTCGTATTGTCACTGCCCAAAACCAGTGATGAAAATCATATGCTGCCCCTGCAGCAATCACCTTTTTATCAACTAACTCCTCCCTCGGAGTGCTCTTCAAAACTCTAAGGCTTGGAATAAGCCTTTCTTGCATATCCGGGACACCTTCCCATGTTTCTGCCATATCCATCAATCTAGAAAGAAATGAAGAGGTTCGTCCATAGGCCAGTGCCAACTTTTCCATGAACAAGGCCGCTTCCGTGCCTTCACTTGCCATCCAGTCTTGTGCTTCCCTGGCCGTCACCATTCCATGCTCAACTTCCCTAGTCACCTCCTGTGATGAATTAAGGAGAGGAGGAACGGTCGCATTGCCCTGATCACGCGGCTGGGTCAAATGTTGTATATATTCCTTGAGACGTTTGGCCTCCTTTTTATATTCTTTTCTTCTTGAATTCACTTCCTTTTCGGTCCAGCTTTAATGAGGTAGACGAAAATTATCTTCTACTTCTGACCTTCGAGGGTCGGACCGAATCCATGATGGATTTATTACATGTCACAGCTTGTAAGGTGATTTAGATCACAATGGCTTGTCCTTTATATGGAAGCCTTTACAATGTGCATGGAGCGGTTGCACAATCACCGTTCCAACTGAATGGTGGAGAGCCTAGCGGGCGGGCTTCTTGGTACGCAACTGCTCCTAATCTTGCCAAATGTGATGTCATCTTCTTCTTCTTGTTGAGCCTCGGCGAGGCACACAGATCTTCATCCTTTCCAACAGCCAGTCTGGAATGGTCGATTGTTCAATGCCATCCTCTACTTGAACCTCGTCCTCGTTTGGAACATCCATTATCCCTCTGAGGGCGGAAATCATTCCTTCCTCTAAGTCATTATCTCGGACTTCCATGTCATTGTCTGAACCTAAAATTTCTGTGCCTGTTGGTGACGCAGGCTCTTCATCATCTAGTTGAATAGGCTCATCATTTACTTCCTGAGCTGCAAGAGGTTCAAGCATTTCCACCAAGGAGTCGTCTATATTGGCCACAAACTGGTCAATGTTCCTGGATGCTGCTGACCGAGAAGGCTCTCCTTTATGCCTTTTGGAAACAGGTTCAACACTTGGCATTGGCTTCTTTTTCTTTTCTCTCGATCTGATGATCGATGGGATGCACGGCGATAGAGGAATATGACTGCGATTAAGCTCAACTGAGATCATATGTGAGTGCTTGGCTCCTTCTGTCTTAATTCTGAACATGATAATCAGGCCCACCAGCGAGGAATATTTAGTCAGCCTCGCTCCCGGGGTGGCTGGGTCTGCGTCTCTGGCTCGACCATTTCTTGGAGGGAGAGATTAGAAACTTTCCTCAAGCGGTGGGCGTGGTTTCCGTCATCTTGGAGCTGATCAGGCACTCGACAAAACTCAATTGTTCTCATGAAATCCAAGGACATCCTGGACCACATTTTCCGTCTGACCTCATATTCATCCGCAGCATTTGCCCAGAAATCCTCCAATTCCATCCTGTGCTTATATTTTCTCCCTTCCACTGTTCGGATATTATGATGTGGGTCATAATTGACCACCGGACTTGTATCTTGTGAAGGGATACCATTGGATCTCTAGTCTTGCACTTTCAGTTGCCTGTGCGGATGGACAGTACTCTAGCATGTTCCCGATGAAGAATGGGAATGTGACGGACGCTTTCTTGGTCGGCCTCTAAATATTCTGGTACTCTTCTAATTGTCTTAAAACCTCGAGCAATATCATCCGATTGGTCGGATAGATGGGCAATTTATAGGGATTTCCAGTAAATCCCTGGATCCTGACATAAGTGATTTTCGGGAACTGGATAAACCAAGACCTGTACTTGCCGATAAGACTTTTTGCTTCATGGCTCAACCTCTGATGTACCCCTTCTTGAAGCTTTCTAGTAATATGCATTAGGAATGCATCATGTACCCTCCTGAAGTGAGTCTTCTCCTTCAACTGGAGCTGAGGATAGCAGTCGTAAGGCTTGAGCTCGTTCTCCCCATTGCCAATTCTGCCCTTGCAGATCAACCCTGGATATTTGTATGACCTGGCCAACAGGTATACCACATATGAACTCATGTGAAAAGACTTGGTCTCTTCAAGGTTGATCAGTTGCTCATGGAGGTTGTCACTTATCATCCGTGACCAATTGAACATTTTGACTCCAGAGGTAATCTCATCTATAAAATAGTACATCCAGCTCTCAAAGAAGGCGCCTTGCGGATTACCAGCTATTCTGTTAAGCATAAGCACAATATCCCTGAAATCTTCCTTGAAGTCCGTCCGGCGAGGTCTCTTAGGCAACTTCTTGATTGGCTTTGGCTTGTCCATCAAACCTTGATTGGTATTTGTAGCACCTAAATCTGACCTAGCGTCATATAGCATTTTGCTTCTTCTTTGTCTTATAGGCGGATTCTTGAATGTTCGGGGATGCCAAGGTCTCACGGATGCAACTTTGTTAGGGTGTGCTGGTCCACAAGTCGGCGATATCTTGTCTTTAGAGCATCATAATGGCAGACACCTCCACCATTAATTACGCACAATCCATTGCGAAGGAATCCGGTACATGGAATATCCGGATTTACGACCATTAGTCAGCTAGTAGAAGTCGCCACGGTAGTGATACACTCTTTTCTTGAATTCATCGAAATCAACGTGTCCGAGATCAGTGTCCATGACATTCTTCCACTTTGAGATGACCTTGGTCTCCTTCTGGGCACCCTTGTTGGCGAACTTCATTTTCAGTTTCTTTGACAATCCGCCTGCCGTGTCCGTCAACCTGCAGTCATAAAATTAACATTAGTACAAAGACTTTTTTTTTAAATAATTAAATCTCGTGCCTTGGATTCGAAAATTGACTTTCAGCTGTTTAAATAATTAAAAATATTGCGAAAAAGCAAGCTGAAAGTGACTTGAATGGAGTTGAAAATCCTGTCAGAACCTCGTCAAGATGAAAGTACATAAAAAGATAGCAAATTTAATTGACCAATCACCAAACCTCAGCGAAGGACCGTTAAATGCAAATCAGATTTAAAAATCTGATTTTTTTGAAAAGTGCGTCCCTCTTCAAGGAGAATTCAGCTTTGAATAAATCTCTTTCCTTTTCCCGCGAAAAATTCCTCAGCATAACACTGCTTCTCTCTCTGGGAAAATTCGACTTTTCTTATCGATGAATCAATTGCCTGATAATTTCGAGAAAGAATAAATTTCTCTTCGGTTTGTGTTGTTGAAAAAATGAGTTGCTGAAACTCATTATAATGCTAAGAGATTGAATTCGATTTAGCAACTGCCGTAATCTTTCTCGATCTCGATTTGTTTTTATTTTCCAAACAGGCAACTTTCCTTTTATCTTCCGACAAGGATCAGTCTCGAACTTATCCGGACAAATCTTACTGATCTTCAAAAATTCGATTTTTCTTGTTTAATGTTTATTTTTTTGATTTTTCAACTTTTAAATAAAACATTAAATAATTTAATTAAATTCATGGTGAATTTAATTTTCTTTTAATGGGATTCATCTCCTTTAGTACTTTATTTTAGATCGATTAATTATGCAGCAATTTTGATTTTGTCCAAGGTATTTTAAGTTTCCAAATAGTTGAAAATCAATATTAAAATATTAAAATATTTCAATTAATTCCAACCCGTTCGTCTTGGACCCATGGCTATCTCGATCTTCCTTCATTTTTTCTTGGCTGAGTTTGTTTCCGATCCTAGATCGCCAATTTTGTCACAGCCAAACCGTCTTAAGAAGCCATTCCGCCGAGATTTCATTTGGATCCTATTTTTTTTCTTTGCGGTGAGATTTTAAGCTTATTTGCTCTGCCAAGGTCAAATGCTTCCTTGCTTTCATTCGAGATTTTCTAGGAAAAATCCTTGTCAGAATATCTTAGTTAGGCGAATTTCCTTGATCTTCCGTATTCTTCATCCTTTTGGTCAAGGACAATCCTTCCTTTCCCTTTACCTCGTGCATTTTTCTTTAGCCAAAGTTGACAATTTCTTCGCCTTTTCCATACTTAGGCAAATTTTGCCTCTTTTTCCCTCATCGTGTTAGGCATATTCCGTTCCATTCTTTGCCATATCCCAATCCTCTTTAGCATTTGTCCTTTCAATCTTGGCATTTGTCCTCTCGAAAGTGTCACAATACTTGGTCAACGTCTTCATTTTCATCCTTTTAGCCTCTGTACTTAGGCAAATATTCGAACCTCTTATTAGACTTGGCATTAACACTTAGCCAAAATTCTTATTATCTTACCATCTTATCATCTTGAGCGGATTTCCTTGACATCTTGGACGAAGATTATGGATGTCCTTGACACTTTGCTAGCTCCTCCAAGCATGTGGCGGACTTTGTAAGTCTTTAGGATGAACTTTTTTGGACGCCCCTCTTTTCTAGGGTGGATTTCCTCAACTTCTTAGCACTTATTCTCATCATTTATCCCTTTGGAAAGGATTTTCTACCCTTTTAGGCCCTCATGTAACCATGTTCAAAATTCTCCCTAGCTGGGCGCCAACACTTAGCAAATATGTTGATTTTTCCTTACTTTCATGCCTAGGCGGACTTTCAATAGCCTTTAGCCAAGTCCCACCTTTCAAGGGCAGACTTCATTAGTATTTTGGGCGATCAGCACAAAAGTGAAGAATAAGTAGGACTTTAGAGACCTTTGGATGTGCATTTTATGTGCTGGGCGGACTTTGAAGGCTTATAGGATGTCTTCAAGATGCAAGGGTGGACTTTGAAGGTCTTTAGGACGTGCTACATGATGCAAGGGCGGACTTTGGAGGCTTATAGGATATCCCCCTTGGCCAAATGGCGGACTTTAGAGCATGCAAAAGGACATCAAAGGCCCGGACTTCAAGGATGCATGGACATCAAAGTGGACTTTAAGACCCTTGGCACTTCCCTCAAGCATAGGACTTTAGAGGCTTCCTTGGACAAGGATGGTGGACTTTAAGGCAGTCTTAGGATGTCCACCTTTATGCATGGCCCGGACTTGAGCTTCCTTGGGCCGGTGCCTCAAGATCCTCTGCGAGGATATGATTCCCAAGTCAGTATCTCAAGACCTTTTGGGCCTTCACATACCTTCCTTCATCCTTCTTTCATGGCGAATTTTCCAGACTTGAGCACATTTTTCACAGATTTCACCATTTTAGAACTGATTTTCATGATTTCATCTTCAGATCTGATTGATCTCGGACTGGTTTTGACTGATTTTTCCAGATTTTTGAACGTTTTTGGGTCTGATTTTCATGCTTTTTGAACTTTTTTTGCAAATTTTTCAATAATTTTCAAATTTTTCATTTTGATTTTCTGAGAGTTCTATTGAGTTTTTCGAACTTCTGAGTGCGTTTTCAGAACTCAGGACCCTTCTAAAAATAGAAACTTTCCAAAAATAGAAACTTTCTAAAAATAGAAAAAGCAACCCTAAAAAATAGGGAACCTCGTTTGGTCCAAAAATGCCAAAAATGAAAAATCGAAAAAGCAACTTTTCCTAAAAAATAGGAAGTCTCAGAATTGGCCGAATTTACAGTCGATCTTCGTCTCTTGGGCCTTCTGAGTGCTTCCATGACATCTACGCACTGATTCAAGCATGAACTACTGACTTGGCTCGGGTAACTCTCGGCAAACTGACCTGAAACTCTTAACAAAGTGATCTCTCGTAACCGTTGCAAGGAGACAGAACCCTAAAAACTAGCAGGCAACTGGGGGTCCCCATCAGCGATGGGGCGATGTGTGAAAAGGTCACAACAGGTCCCTGCAACAATGTTAGTTTCAAACATAATCCATGAGGACAACTATTATCCATAAGAGTTTGAAATCGTTAGTATTAATAATCATCCTAACATATTCCTATGGTAACCATATTAGGAATTTGATAGAAACCTCACAAACCGCAGTCTCAAGGATAGTTATCCTTGCACTGCAAGAGCATGGAAGGTGGGTCACCCTTCCATCCCTCAGTCCACCATGGAGGCTGGTCGTCCTCCTTAATCAAGCCCAAGAGCACTAATAAGCCTCCCAGCCCATGAGGCCTAACCCCCTATGGGTGGTGTGGTTGATAAGAGCATGAAGACTACCTCCTTTCCACCAAGCCAGGAGCACACATATGCCCCCCAGCCCACAAGGCTTAACCCCAAATAGGTGGCATACTTGATGGTGAGTCTGTTGGGCCTTCACCTCTCGTGAACTCGAAAGGTTGATCAACCTTCCTATTTTGCAATCATTTTACTTAATTCAAAATAAGCACTAATAAGCCTCCCAGCCCATGAGGTCTAACCCCCTATGGGTGGCGTGCTTGATAAGAGCATGAAGGCTACCTCCCTTCCACCAAGCCCGGGAGCACACATATGCCTCCCAGCCCACGAGGCTTAACCCCCTATAGGTGGCGTACTTGATGGCGGGTCTATTGGGCCTTCACCTCCCGTGAACTCGAAAGGTTGATTGGCCTTCCTGTTTTGCAATCATTTTACGTAATTCAGAGTAGGTTAATCATATGAATATGTCATCATACATTTATCCAATAAAAATACCATTAATCATACTTAAATTTGGAAGCAATACTTAAATTGGAAAGCAATACAATTACTCATAAAATCACTATAATTTCGGCAAGATTAAATTTAAATATTGTATTTATAACATAATTCCACACATGAACTTACTACTGCTATGCTGATAATCATAAAAGCAGAAATCTGATTACTTATGTATTCCTTAATTTAGATCCAAATGCTTATTCTTATTTGATGCCTCTTCCATTTGATATGTTCCTCCTTTTATATCTTGTGTGGTGGGGGGGAAAGGCATATCCTGTCACCTATCATCATCTCTTTAGGAAGAGAAGTATCCATTCCCATGCCAAGCACTGCTTTGTTTGCTGTTAATTAACCTCCCTTGGAATTGCTGCCCCTACCTTGGTGAATATTAATTTAAACAAGTATTAGAGATCGCTGCCCCTATTTATTTCCTTTGCTTAAGTTTAAAGGCAACGATTTTAATATTGAAACTTGCTGTGATTTCCTTAGTGTTGTCGGGGGCGTGACAAATTGCTCAAACTTGTTGGTAGACTAGCCCATGAGATTGGCACAATAAGGCCATTGGTAGTGTTGCTGCTCCAAATCACACCCTGCAGAGGGTACACACTGAAAACCAGCTCTCAAGAACAAAGTCGAGCTAAGCAATAAGGTGAAGCTCATAATCAAATTGCAAGTAGCCTAGCCAATTGACAGGAGATGGTGCAACGCTTCTACACTTTGAGTTCCACTAAACTCACGAGGGTGTGTACAGGATAAATAGCAAATAAATGTTAAACCCTACTGGCACAAAATCGATCCAATAATTTTTCCCTAATTTCCTTCTATGCTAAACTTTGCGACCTTGCTTTCAAATATCTATTGAGCAGATTATAGTTTACAACCTACAGGGGTACTCATTAGTAAAGAATTTCAAATAATATCTTTAACATTGATTCTATACACCTTTAAACAATGTTTATAGGTTTGAAAGAACATAAATTACAATGAAATGAAACATTCTTCAAATAAAACTTTGATCAGTCACTTCCTAAGACTGGTGTGTTCATCTATGGATGGCAGAGTCTGTTGATGTTTATATTACAGCTTCAGTCGTATTCTTCCAGCCTATCGATTGTTCCTTGATAAATTAAATAATAGCAAATGAGGCTATTTAATTTATAAACATCTAAAGGCACGATTTTATTAGTGAAGAGTTACCTGTTTTGAGGCCGACCTCTCTCTCCTCTAGGCACGATTATTTATGAAGAAGACTTCACTTCATTGGTGGCCGACTTCTTAATTAGTAAATATTATATTACTTGTGAAGGCCGACTCGGAGATAGTGAAGAGGTGCGTCCTCTTTCAAGCATGTATATATATCCATTCTTTCCTCCTTGTTTGATCATCCATTCTACATTGTTCTATCTCTAGTCTAAAGGTGCGAATAAGAGGAAAGAGCAGAGCAGATCAGATCAGTCGATCTGTTATCTAAGTCTAAGATCATTCATTAGCTTTCATTCCATACATGTCAAGTTCGAATTCTTCAAGTGCGAGTCTGTGAAAAGAGCAGATTGTGATCTGTGTAGAAGGCAGAGAATATTATTGGCAGTCTGTATTA
>VDFB02205018.1:0-13189 GCA_007258455.2 Sequoia sempervirens | reverse complement strand
GGAATTTTTAATTCCTTTTATCCTTCCAAGGAATATTAAATTCCTTTTTTCTTCCCCATGTCCTTTATGACATGTGTCCTTAGTCAACCTTATTAAAGGCTTTCTCCTTTTGGGCAAGGCACTCCACTTCCCCATGTGCATTTTTAATTCACCATTTAATCCCCCAATGCACCCTTTAGAATTTAAAATTCTTTCCCCTCTCCCCATAAGGATATTTGAGGAATTTTTAATTCCTCACATGTCCTCTCACCCACATGGGGACAAGACCTCCTTTATGAGGAGATCTTGTCCAATCCCTATGGTCCTTTGAAGTACATCCATGTCATGTACTTCTCTTACACCTCATGTCCACCTCATCTTTCTTAAGCCTCTCCCCATGCCACATGTCAAGATGTGAGGGCTTGTGAGTTCTCAACTCACCTTAGCCCTACATCTTGATCATTGTTGGGATCAATCTCAACTATCCATTTCTTCTAGGAATTCTCAAAATTCCTATAAATACCCTCTCTTTTCTCTCATTTGAGGAGAGATCATTTTGCTAGCCAAACTCTTGCAGTTTTGTTTCTCAATCTACACTTAGCCATTTTCATGTTTTCATCCATTTGCACTCATCCTCACAACATCATTTAGCTTGCATCTTGTGCCATCAAGGAGCATACACATCAAAGATTGAAGGGCCAACCAAAGGATCGATTCGACGCAAGGTATAAAGTTCCATTTTTTTGCTTTCATCTTGTGTCGATTCCAACTTAGGCTAATCTTGAGGTGTAGGTTGTTTTGGTGTTTATTTGCACTCTTTTACTTGCTGCTCATTTTCTAACGCTCACATTCGACCTATCATAGAAACAACACAACTTAGTCATAGTACCATTTGTCTCAATGTACTAAAAACAAGATTCACCAACACTCATAATACCTTCATCCACATTCAAATCATAGCATTCAAACAATGCATCAACATCCCAAATCGTGTTTTCAACTCCATGTTCATAAACAAGATTATCTCCTATTGCATCAAGATGACAATCTAAAGCATACTACTCATGAGGAAAATTCTAAGTTGCTGATCCAGAAAAATGACCCTCATATGCATCCATGTGATTGACATGGTCACATTCTTCAAGTGCAAACTCATCATAAAGAGGTTCATTAGCTGCACCAATACTTATCTCTACCTTTTTAATTTCATGTACAACTACATTTGTGCTAACCTCATGCAAACATTTAGGGATAACTTCAAATTCAGAAAAAAGGAATATAAGAAAGTGAAACATCAAACAAAATAGGAGTTCCTTGTTCATCATTATCAAAATATGCATGCTCCTCATAGTCAACCACTTGAACTGATTCATCCAATGAACCTCTTGCATACATATCTCCCTCTCTATTGACACTACTACAACAATTAACAAGGCTACCTTTCTCATTGTCAAACTAAGAAACAACATTTATTTCTTCATTGCAACTTCTCACACATGATTTCTTTGACTAAAAATCATTGCACACTTGGTCATTTACATCTAATACACTGCCATTTTTAAGAGTATTCCCTAAATCAACAAACTCCTTTGTCTCATCATCATGAAAGCTTGTATCAATATTGCACTCAATACTTCTAGAAGAGGCAGGACCAAGTGTACCACAACACTATTGATCACACATTTCCTCTTTAAACAAGATATTCACTGGTTCATATACCTCATCATGCTCTCGTCCAAGAGAACTTAGAGTTCCATTATGTTTATTTTTAGAGAAGAGGATCTCCAATTCACCCTAATTTTTAGCATCAAACCTTTCCATACAAGGCTCATAAAATCTTATGCCCTCAGTACAATGTGAATTAAGATGACCATTCAAGGATCACTCAAGACTATCATAGGTTTTCATAACATCACCATGCATTTGTGAGCTTTCAGAAATATTATCAACATCATTATTGAAGCACTTCTCACTTAAGGAAATCAATTCTACCACCTATATTTGAAAGGAATCATAGTCACTAGGGCTTCAAATATAATTGTAATTGACTTGATCACCTAGAATAGAATCCTTTTCAGTTGGTTGCAAACTTCCATCTACAAAAAGATTGTTCTCATCATGAAGACATGAAACTTCAGAATCAACATAATCTTCAACTATGTATTCAAAGTCCATGGAGGAGAAAATACTTTCATTATCACCTGCATCATTGAAACCTTCTTTTGATATAGAAAATTGACTCACCATTTCTATATTTTCAAGGAAAATAGGAATAACTTCACATGCTTCATCATGTCTTACATTTTCACCAATATAGCTGCAATCTTCTTCTGCATATATTTTCTCCATGGGTTGTTTAGAAACAAAACTCTCATTACTAAATGATATGGATTCAACTTTGTTTTCAGATTTCTCTTTAAATTCTTCTTGGTTATGCAGGTTTCTATCCTTAAATAGGTGTTCATTATCTATTGATTCTTCTTTAAAATAATCAATGAAATGTGTTATGAGCTCATGCCATGAAAATATGGAATGCATTGGTAAACAAGAAATACAACATTCAACAATAGCTTCTAAAGTTCTTATAAAAAACTTCATGATAGAATCATCTTCTATTATTTGACAATCTTCCGTCAAATCAATGAAACCCTAAACATGTCTTAATGCTGACTCTTCAAAACCTCCCCTAAAATTAGGCAAACATTCATTAATTATTCTTGGGATAGAATGTGGGTAACCCTGGATTTTACTAAAATCTAGAGGGTCATATCTTTCACTAGTGAACACCTTCCTTTGAGGACATGACTATATTTTAGGCATGACATTACAACTTGTAGAGGAAGAACTAGGACAAACATATATATTTGTAAATAAAATTTATTCCCTCTACAACTATTCAATTCTCAATATCTCTTCCAGAATATCTTGTTTTCTCATTTCTCTTTCTACTAGTACCTCAGGTTACTGGATAAGGGACAATATTAAATAGAACCTTTGTTGAAAAAATTTCATGCAGAAATGTTACAATAGAAAAATACCTGAGAATTGCTGCAACCAACTCTTCTGATGATATATAAAATTATGTAGAGTCACCACCTCTTTGAAAGAGAAAAATATCTTCAAGCAGAAGAAAACTTCTTCCAAGATCTAGGTATTTCTGAGTGCTCTCCACCAACAAAGCACCAGACTTCAAGAATACACTACAAATTTTGTAGCAATATCCTTCAAGTATGCAAGTCCTTAGATCATCTAACCCAAACTAAAAATCAGCAAACTGATTGACTCTTTTCAACAGACTTCCCTAGTAGAGTCGCTAATTTGTTGGTTCCCCAAATCTGCAGTCCACTTGAATCCTAAAGGGATGACAAGCCTAATGGTTAGCTTCAAGGAGAGATTTGGCCAACAAAAGGAAGATTGAATTTAAACCCCTTCTCCCCTGTACTTTGGGCTATGTGAAACCTGGGAGGGTGATCCCAACAGTGTGTTCATAGATACTTATGTGCCAAAGTACCTAGAACATTGTAAGCAAATGATTCTCCTTTAAATTCTTAATAGACACAATACCTAAAGGTTTGGATAACCTTCATGGTATTGCTTGATTTAAACATAAGAAATATAATACATTAAGTTCAACACACATTCATACAAAGATTGATAAGTAAATTTTATTTTAACTATAGTTGCTCACAAAATGATCCCAGGAAATTGTAACATCAAGAGACCAGTGCCATATCTCAACATGGACTCATCTAAACCATGAAGTTTAAAACTCATTACAAAATTCACTCTGTCATAATTATGCCTATCATATGATGCATTACACCATTGATACTAGAAACCAAACTAGTCATTCTTTATTAATCCAAGCATATAGTTGCACAAACCTCTATTTATGTTAATACAATTTAATTCATTCTTTAAATGAAAGTAACAACATAGAATAGACATTCAAGGAAAAACAAGAAAACAAATAACATAAACCCTTGATTTCTTATATTCATAATATGTGCAATGTGTACAATGGAAACAAACAACTCAGAATATATGATCATTTACATGCAAATATAACAATGTTGTAAATAAATTCTTCATTTACATGACTAATAAAAATTTAGAAACCTAAAACCAACACTATACATTTGAGACCTTGTTACCAAATGGTATTCCCATCAGACCAAACTATAAGCAACTACAAAGAAAGAAGTAAAAAAATACACTTAAGGAGAATACATAAACCCTAAGTGGAGATCTTCAATAGATATCTAACACATTCATATCTGTTGATCAGTAATTGCCTCCAACACTTGAAAAATCCTCATCTGCAATTTGATTCCCACCTCTTCATTCACTTTCCCCACTATAGAAAAATATTCCTTTCCATGAAGAGTCATCATTCATCTTCATTCTGCTATAGAAAATATTTTGTTTGTGAAAGAATAAAAGTCCTTCATGAAATTCTTCCACTCTTCATCTATTATAAAAACCCTTTACCTTGTGCATTTACATTTTGTTTCCAGCACTTAAATTTTCATTTCAACTTTTTGAACAATCTCCATGAAATATTTTATTTCACTGTCCCACAATAAATTTTTTAACTTCAATTGTGAAGGATTTTATTTTTTCTTACTTGGCTGTGAATAACCATTTACTAGATCACTTTAGATTTCAATTAACTTGTAGCAAATGGTTTTTTAATTTTCATATGGTAAAGAATTTAATTCTTTCAATCTATTGTGGAAAATATCATAACTCGTGCAATCTCCTTTTGATTATTTTCCACCATCAAAACTTTCACAAATGATGCAAACAAAAATACCCATGGGCCTACCACACATGCCAATAAATATCGCACATCGCTAAAAGAATGAGAAAAAAAATTAAAAATAGTAATGCACGATAGGACATCACTCCATCACTTATTTGAGATGAGAAAAGAGAAAACAAACAGTGATGAGCGATAATCTAATCCACATGGCATAATCTCTCAAACCTCACATGACTTCATCTTTCCTCCCACAAGGTTGCCAATCAAGGGCCAAGATTTGACCATAATTCCTCAATGTCTTCCTATCATTAATCCTCCTAGCTTTCCCTAATTTTTCTCTACAACTCTCCTTTTGCTTTTCTTCAAACAAAAATTTGATACATTTTATATGCGGGTGCCAACTCTCCTTTCATCTTTCAAAAATTTTCTTTTCTGTAATGTCAAATTGAAATCTTTCATCGAGCACAATAGCAGCCCTTGCACCAAATTAGAATTTCCTAAACCCCATGCAACACTTTAAAATACAGTTTGCAAGGCTCGATGGCTACTCCCATTCTTGTATTTGTTTGCAATCACCTTTGTAGTACCAAAATGGTGACTTCCTGGCTAGTTCAATGATGCCCTTGTAGCAATGCAACACTTCTAATCAAAAGAAAATAGATGGAATGCTCCTTCAGCATGGTCTCCATAGGAGGTGCAGGCTATGTAGGAATTTTACCTCGTTTAGCCTGTACAGGTGATACTCTTTACTATTTTTTAATACCACTTCTACACATTCAGTGCACACTTATGTATGACCACAAGGATTTAAAAGAGCTCTATTATCTAGAGTTAAGCATTCCAAGCATACCATACACTGTGAAGAATCCTCTTTCTCCAGTACATGTTCCTTGTTTGTTCAGAGATTCTCAACCTCTTTTTCATGGTTTCCTTTTCTTCAACAAGTTTTTCCATTTCCTTGTTGTGTAGCTTTTCATTCTCTTTTGCTTTATGCTAGTCACTTCTTTGTATGGCGATGTGGCTACTCCTTGCAATCAACCCATTCCTTCTTAGCTGGTGCATTGGCTACCTTCAATGTTTTCTTTTTGCTTTGAATCGTCGTCTGATTCTTCATTTGGATGATTTAGGGTCAACAACAGTGAGTGAAGTGCTACATCTCCCTACTCTTCAGATCCCTCTTTCAGTTGGATGCCAATGGGTGTCACATGTTTGCAGGAAAACCATTCCCAATCTCTTTGCCAAGACTTGTTACTATGTGTATGAATAATGTGAATAAGCAAATTAAAACATATACAACACACCAATGAAACATTATATCAAGGAATTTGAATAAAAATAAAATTGAAACAAACAATTCCCCAATGGCGTCTCATTGTCCTCTATCTCCAAGGATTCTTTAAGTCATTTTGCTCTCAGATTGTTTGTGCACATGACTTTCCAAATGAAAACTTGAAGAATGAGAGATGCTGGAAATGCAAGAGATGTTTCCTACATTACATGATTGCTAAACTAGCTATAAATGATATGCAAAGATAATGATACTGCTATGATGTTGCTAATGGAAATTATATGATGAGAATGTTGTAATTAAGATGTTGCTAATGAAAATTCCATGATTAAACTATGATGGTAAAATGCTAATACTAAAATGCTAATGAAAATTTTGTAGAGTGTAATTATGCTCAACTCTCTCTCTTGTTGTAAATGAGGGCCTATTTATATATTTTCCAAGGCATGAGCCTAGGTGGCAGAATTCAATAGTTTGGATTCAATTTGGAGAATGGACGATTGAAGATGAAGAGGTTAGAGAGAAAAGGGGAGTGTGTTCCCTTCATAAGAAAAAATTGCCAAGTGTGAAAAGGAATAAAATGGAGATGAAGGCCAAGTGTCCCTAATTGGTTAGAATATGTTGAGGATAAATGCCAAATTAAATATTAGAAATATTTAATTTATTGAGACACATGATGAGGTGGAAGGTGGAAGAAGTTAGTAGAAATGTGCTTAAATTCGAATTTAAAATTCAAAATTAAATAAAGGATGTTATTTAAATAAAAAAGACTAATTAAATTTGTTCATTTAATTAAGATAAGAAAAAGAATGATTTAGGATAGGAAGAATTAGAGAAAATGAACTATATAAATGAATTTTTCAATTTATTTATAAGTAGTAGAATTAAAGATTATTAATTAAATAACTTGTATTTAATTAATTCCTCTAGACCAAATTTGAGTGTATACAGTTACAAACAATGTTCGAGCCTCCCAACAAGTATTATGGTGCCCCTCAACTTTACACCTATTTTGTTCATTTTCACTATATGCACAGAATTTTCTTTGACCTAATAAGCATGTGCCACCTACTCACATGTCAAGTTTTGAACAAAATATTCTTGCAGAGACCTCTTGTACTGGTGTATGAGATTTCTTTTGCAATGTCAAACTAACCCCTACATAACCAGAACAATGGTTGTGCCACAACTTTCACTTCCCTTTTACACTGAACTTGAGGACTTTGAAGTTGAATTTTAAAACACCGACTCTCTACAACACAAATCGATCCCCCTCTGCCATTTTGATGCATTTTCACTTCAAGTACAAGCTTTCCCTAGGCTAGACAGAGATGTTTCTCTTTCTATTGTGCTGGCCACACCGAGCTATGCCTGAGCTTGTCACGTTCAGGCTGCTCCCCAATTGTCACTTCATTCCTTGATGCTAAAAGTATTTGTAATATTGAAGCTCATCATACATTGGAATGCCTCTCTCTAAAGGTGCAAGCAACAAAAGAATTCCAATTTCTAAATAGAATTTCCTCATAAGAATTCTTTACAATTAATACATTTATGTTTTAATTGTTTCTTCTGTTGCAATCCATTCCCCTATTTTCATTTTTGCTAAGATTAATCTCTTTAGTGTCATCTGAAGGAACTATTTCCTTCATTTTTTTCTTCTATCCTTTGATTACTTACAATGTAAGTAACACTGTCTAATCATGGCACCCAAGAAAACCTACACCATGATAGGAGCTTCCTTGTCAAAAAGAACAAAGAAACATTTCAAAGGATCATAGCTTAGTAGTTCATTAGGCTTCTTCCACTCCTTTTCATTAACCTTTTGGATCATTATCAATATCTTTAGATGTTTCAGTTGCTACCTTTGCTACAAGAAGACACTGAACAAGTATTTTACCATCTCTTCGAGGCATTTTAACAAATAATTCATTCACCATATTAACATTGGTACCTTCATACTTGTTATCCCATGTTCAATATCTTTATCCACTTGATGAAATGATTTTCAAACTCCATATTTGAAAGCTGGATCTTGCTTTGAACTTTAAAACTTGAAATAAATTATAATTTTATACCCCTCCACATGCTGACCAACTCAGATAAATTTACTTGAAGTGATTGCCACAATGCAACACTTAGAATTTCACAATTGTGCAAAGCATGTCGGGTCCTTATGTGGGATTGGCTAAAAAATATTCATTTTCAAACAAGTTTCATCCTAAATTGATCTGACATAGCTTATGAATGCAGCTGAGGTAAAAGGATGAATTGTGTTATTATTAAAACTTGCTTTCTAGCACATTTGAACAGTGATCAAAACAGGTCAAGTGGCCTCTGGAATTGCCTTGGGAAACTAGTTAAACAATCTCTTGTAGCTATGAAAATGCACAAGCATGTAAACATTTGACCCAAGAATGCAGTACAAAAAACAACTTGGCAAAAGAGATCCCAAGGTGCAAGATATTCAATGTCAAAGTTGCTCAGTCAAACTTTTCTACAACTACACCTATTCAAAACCAATTAAGGCTCACCAAATCACCACTTTGAAAAAATATCAAATCACCTTCTAAGGAGCTGCCACTGGAAAAAAAAGGCTCATTTGGGTACATTGAACATGTTTGCAAGAGGGAGTTGATTCAATCATCATTATTCACAAGATATTAGGGGTCAAAGTTGACCACATTGAAACATGTAAAAAATGTAGATGTAAAATAAGAACAAACTACATTTTCTTTTGATCTCAAAAAAAAAGAAAATCAGATCATGAGGCTCTGAAATCAGACCAGCGGGCATATGCATATAGGGAGAATGGAGAAAAACAATCCTTTTGTCTTGAAAATCATCCATCTCTAAAATATCAACTCGAACAGGAGGTCACTTCATAGAACAAAGTTTGCAAATAGTAAAAAAGTGCCAAAACCCTCCAACTTCGCTTTTCAAAACACTATCAAAACTCATCGTGGTAGCTATAAATTGACATGCACATTCACCTATGCCAATTAAATATGTCTACCAAGGGGTTTGGCTTGAAAATTAACTGGCTCCAAATTTTGACCCTCCAAAGTAGGTCACTTGGGTAGATTTTTTAGGTGCACTTTTGAGCATGCAAAGGAAAAAATTTCAAAATGGGCACTTCAAATTTGTGAAATTTGAAAGTCCCAGTAGTCTCCATCTGAAACCCTCATTCTTCCAATTGCTGCTTCTCTTATGGAGTAGGTGGCATCAAATAAGTGCTTACAGTAATCAACATGTAATGTATCTCCTTTGCATTTAAGCCATGAGAATATGGGCTTCCACAAAAAATAGTTGGTTGAGCACATGAAGTGCACTCATTAACCCTAATACTCCTTTGATGAAGTCTAACAGGGAGGCTTACTACCTATAGATACAAAATAAAACAAAAGATCCACAACAACAATTTACACACACATCCGCAACCTTGATTAGAATATTGCAAAAACCTTCAAGAATCTAACACAATGAAGTATTGTTTCCCCAACACACTTTCACATGATTCTAATCTTCACTTGTGGCTTACTTCATTACTACACATCATCTAAAAATTTTGCATCTAGACTTGCATTTATACCATCTTCAATCTTAGAAACTTTCTCCAAGGTCAGCCACATAAGCTTCATTTCATAAATTCAAATTAGGTCGGCAACTCAACATTTCCACGGTGGAAAGGAATGAGAGTGGACCAATTAAACACTTAACCAGGACCAAAAATAATGTCTCAAATCAATCACACAATTCCTTAATTAAATTTTAATTTCTTCATATGAAGTGTAAACACCAGGTTGACCAAACCTAATGAAAAAACAAGTGAACATTTAAGTACATGCTTCCCAACAAGAAGATAACATGCAGATGATGTAACATGCTTCATCATACATGAGAAAACATATTAGGTTCATTTAGATACATCCACAACAAGTATAACAACCTTTGAACACTGAAGTCCTTCCATCAATCCATCCAGACTGTGCAAACACATACAACTCTAAAACTCAACTTCCAGATCACCAAACCACAAACATCTTTGCCAAAACCTAGAGAACACAATTACATGACATATTCTAGATCTACAAGACTTGAAACAAAACAACGGAGGACTATGGAGAAAAAAATTTCTCCCATTCCATAGAAAGCTAACTCTACCAGAACAGTTCACACATCGGTGAACACAACTTTCACACTCCATCAAACTAGAAGCTACAAATCCTTAGATATCACCATCAGATCATCATCAAAACCTTCAGATCCACACAAGTATAGGATCAACATAGGAAAAATGCAAAGCACATACCAGAGCACATTCTGAACACTTACATAACTCTAACTTCTCTCTTTATTAATTTTTTTAAAAGCACTTGTAAACCCATCATTTCAGCACATTTGCAACAACATAATGGTAGCTCCATGTACTCACAACATCTCAACATCTCAACCATTTATGCACAATCTGCAACATATTGAACTGTGTTGACATCAATTACAAGATTAATGACAACACCACCAAACTTGCTCATACTTGCAACAATCTCCCCCTTTGTCATTGATGGCAACACATGATGTGAAAAAACATCAAAGACAACTCTCTACTTCTTTAGGACTCTCTCTCCTTCTTTCTTCTACTATTTCACATGACTTTCTCTCCCCCTTTGACATAAATGAAAAAGATAAAAAGCTTTGATTTCTCCCCCTTAGGAGTACACCCATTTAACTCATACTGTAATAATGAAAAACTTTTCTACTCCCCCTATGGAGTAGACCCATTCATTAGTCTAGATAAATGAAGAGTCTGTGAATTCACTGGACTGATGCACCTCCATGCACACCTAGTTTGGAGGGCCAATGACCCCCAACCTCTCTCTAAGATACTCAAAAGTATCCTTTGGAAGACCCTTAGTGAATATATCTACAATTTGTTCCTTTGTTGACACATACTCTAGCCTGACTTCATTCTCCAACACCTTCTCTCTCAGGAAATGATATCTGATAGATATGTGTTTTGTTCTTGAATGCATCATTGGATTATTTGAAATATTTATAGCACTTGTGTTGTCACCAAAAATAGGAATAGGCTCATCACTTATCACTCTAATATCTTTCAGAGTTTGCTTCATCCATAAAACCTGTGTAGCAAGATGTTGCAGCAATATATTATGCCCCTGCAGTGGATAGAGAAACCGAGTCTTGTTTCTTGCTAAACCAAGAAACCAATCTTCTTCCAAGAAAGAAATCACCTCCACTAGCACTCTTCCGGTCATCCACATAACCAACCCAATCTGCATTGGTATAAGCACTGAAGGTGAAATCAACATTCTTAGGATACTATAGGCCATAATATAGTGTACCTTTAAGATATCTGAATATCCTCTTTATAGCTATAACATGTGCCTCGTTAGGATCTGCTTGAAATCTAGCAAGTAAACATAATACATGCATAATATCTGGTCTGGTAGTAGTAAGATACAATAGCCCACCAATCATAGATTTGTATTTGATCTGATTAGCTTTAGCAAATTCATCATCTTTACTTTGCTTACATCCAGTTACCATAGGAGTACTAACAGGTTTGGAGTCATCCATTCCAAACTTCTTCAAAAAATCTTTCACATATTTTGATTGTGAAATGAATATCCCCTTATCAGTTTGATTTACTTAAAGACCAAGAAAGAAATTCAACTCACCAATCATGGACATTTCAAATTCTTTTTGCATTTCTTCTACAAATCTTTTACACATGCCTTCATTTCCACCAAAGATGATATCATCAACATATACTACCACTATAAACATTTTGTTACCTTCCACTTTGGAGTAAATATTGTTGTCAATAGAGCCTTTGTTGAATCCTTTTTGTGTCAGGTATCTATCCAATCTTGCATACTAAACTCTAGGAGCTTGCTTCATTCCATACAATGCCTTCTTCAACTTACAAACCATATCTAGTTTGTCTGATAATTTAAATCCTTTAGGTCATTCCATGTACACTTCTTCCTCCAATTCATCATTCAAAAATTCTTACTTGACATCCATCTGATATACTTTGAAGTCCTTGTGGGAAGAAAATGCCAAAAACATCCTAATAGCTTCCATTCTAGCCATAGGGGCAAATGTTTCTTCAAAGTCTATGCCTTCAACTTGTGAGTATCCCTTGCATACAAGTCTTTCTTTGTTTCTTATAACTTCACCATTTTCATTCAACTTATTCTGGAACACCCATTTTGAACCAATTACATTCTTATTCATAGGTCTAGGAACTAATTCCCATGTCTGATTCTTTTTTATTTGTTGCAACTCTTCTTTCATAGATGTAACCCAACTCTCATATTCACATGCTTCACACATCGAATTAGGTTCTATTTTAGAAAATAAACACAAATTTACCTCAGTTGCTACTTTACTTCTAGTCCTCACACCTTCACTCTTATCTCTAATTATTTGTTCCTCTGGATGATTCTTCTGCACATACTTAGGAGTCTTAATAGGAGGTTCTAGGATTTCTTCTTCTTCTTCTCCTCCTTCCTTCTCCTTATTCTCTTTAGGTACTTGTCCACAAATAGGATCATCAGGTTCAACTTCACTTATCTTAATAGGTATGTGCATGTCCTCACCAACTTTCACATTAGCACTCTCAACAATCTTTGTCAATCTTTTATTGAAGCATCTATATGCTTTGCTGGTAGTGGAGTACCCAAGAAAAATTTCTTCATCACATCTAGCATCAAACTTCCCAAGATTTTCATCATCTCTTTTAATGTAACTTCTACTTCCAAATACCTTAAAGTACTTCATAGTAGGAGTCTTACCAATCCATAAATAAAAAGGATTCTTTGTGTTGTTTCCCCTAATTTGAACTCTATTAAGAACATAAATAGTAGTGTGCATTTCCTCTCTCCAGTACACATCAGGTACATTTGATTCTTTCATCATGGTTTTTGTAGATTCTTGTATTGTCTAGTTTTTCCTCTCAACTACCCCATTTTATTGAGGGGTTCTCAGAGTAGAGAATTGTCCTTTTATGCCATGCTCTTCACAAAATGTATTAAATTCACTAGAATTGAATTCTCCACCTCTATCATATCTCAAACATTTGATTCTTAGGTTCACTTCATTTTCCACTTTTTCTTTGAACACTTTAAACATAT
>VDFB02205017.1:0-19896 GCA_007258455.2 Sequoia sempervirens | reverse complement strand
TTTGAATATCCCGCAATGCATTGTTTGTTTGTTTCAACGCATATGTTAGAATGCAATGCATCTGTGATATAATTAGCTGCATTTGAAAAAATAACGACGCATGTGAGTAATAAAATGACGCATGTGTATGTTATGCACTGCATATGTTAAATAGCGACGCATGTGAAAAATAATGATGCATGTGCAAAATAACGACGCATTTGAATTGTAGTTAGTATAGTCAGTTTGCACTAGAATAGATGATTGAGGCTGACATGAGGCATGTATAAGGCCATTGCAGGTTGTGCTAGACACGATATATACACGGGAGTCGAGACCGACGACGTTTCGATTCAGAGATAGTTTGTGGCCAGCAGAGCGACAGATCCTATGGCACCTAGGTCTACTTCACGTGACAAACATGCCCCAGATTCGGGCGAATCGGGGATTATTGACAGCTTTGTGTGAGCGGTGGCACTCGAAGACATTGTCCTTCCACCTACCGACTGGAGAGGCCACTGTTACCTTAGAGGATGTCTACAAGATCCTCATACTTCCTATTAGAGGCACACAGGTGACGTATGATACCCAGAGGGGTGCAGCCAAGATGTGCAGATACTACCCACATGCGGACATTAGGCAATTAGGATTTGACGACTATGAGATTAGGTGGCGTGTGTTGGCTCAGAGATATAGGCAGCTAGATTGTCTATTGTGTACATTGATAGGTGGCATAGTACTTCCTGACCGCCGAGGTCATGGTTTTCCCATGGGGTGGGGGGAGATGTTAGTAGGCATGCTAGAGTGTCGAGTGGTGTATGCTTGGGGTTCATGTGTGCTTGGAATGTTATACTTTCATTTGCATGATATTATCTACCGAGAGGCACAATCCATGAGTTGTGGTACCACGCTCCTGATGGTATGGGCATGGGAACACATCGCGATCTTTCAGCCACTGATGACATTAGATGTACCACATGGTGCTCCGTACGCCTTTCGTTATGCGGGGGAAAATACTCAGCCTCACATAGGAGATACAGGTTATTTCAAGCATGTTATAGACACGATGGTGCAGTTGACCTAAAGACCATACTTAGGCTGTGCCGAGTGGTCAGACGAGGATGAGAATTTTTCATTTTGCTGACAGATACAGTTCTTGGTTGGGCGGACAGTGTCACATGTCCACATTATAGAGCGTCAGTTACCAGATCGTGTCCTGCGGCAGTTTGGAGAGGTGCAGCATGTGCCTAGAGGATGGGCAGAGTTTGTGAGATCATCGCGAGAGGTCCCCCTATGGGGTCCAGAGATTCTTGTTGCCACAACAGAGGCTGACATCGATGCACTACAGGCAGTTCCATGGGGATGGAGGGATGGTCCAGCAAATCCAGGGACCACAAAGGAGTATGATCAGTGGTGGGCAATACACAGACCGATTCTGCTGACAGATCTAGAGCATCCAACGCCAGTAGAGTGGCGAGGGACAGGTCCATGAGGCAGGTGTAGCAGAGGTAGAGGTCGGGGAGACAGAGGAGGTCGTGGTGATGGAGGAGATGATGGCCGAGGTGGACGGCGTGGAGGCAGGAGAGGGAGATGTGGTCGGAGGGGACGAGGGCCACCATTGTCACCGATCCGTGAGGAGGGACGAGGAGATGAGGATGTGGCCATACTAGACACTGGTAGAGGAGGAGAGGAGGTGGATACTGCGATAGGCAGAGAGGAGGTGCAGCCTATAGGGGCGGCTATTCTAGACATCCCAGCAGAGGAGGAGGTAGGTACCGAGGAGGCAGGCAGAGAGGAGGCAGAGATTGATGCCTTGGGTTTATTGGGCACCTACCAGGAGGATGACAAGGAGGATGATGATCATGAGAGAGAGAGGTTCGTGATCAGATCCTAGAGGAGATAGATGAGGAGGAGGATGGGAGAGTGAGGGACAGACAGGATGAGACAGGGGCGGTGGATTCGGACACAGATACATTGCGTGCTCAGGTTGCATCCTTGGAGGAGCAGATGAGAGTTCTAATGTCAGAGAGGGATGCGTATCAGATGGAGAGGGACAGAGCGGTGATGGATAGAGATCAGGCTATAGCTCGGCAATAGGAGATAGAGCAGAGATTCTCAGAGCTCAGAGCCTTATGTACTGGGCCATCAGTTGCCTTTGCCAGAGAGCTAGTCAGAGCTGGGGAGAGAGAGATATTATCGGGATCTTTATGAGGCAGAGGTTCTGCCAAAGAGACGGGCTCCCAGTTTCTCAGAGGCACATAGTAGCAGGTCCCAGACCAGGACCCACACTAGGACAGTTAGCATAGAGGGGGTGGAGTAGCCATGCAAAGCAAGTCCGTATGGCAAGCCTCCCTCAGCTCACAGGTCGTTGGGTTCCCATCATCATTCCTCCACACACTCCAGGCATGATAGCAGTGGCAGTTCAGGATAGGGATACTTCTTGAGATGCATCAAGACATTGTATTATGATCCTATAGCCTACGGGCTTCCATGTATTATTGATACATTATGGCATTGTGATGTGACATGGTTGAGCGAGATATATATATATATATGATTTTGGCAGTGATTCTCATGATATGTATTTCTATGTAGTGATTATGCAGTCTTTATTTATACATGTGATGTTTATATGATATGCCTATGTGATGGATGAGCATATTTATTTTATGATGTTTATGCAGCTAATGATATAATGTTGATTCTATATGATGTTGATTCTATATGATGTATGCAATTTATAGTTATGAAATGCAATATGATGTTATATGTGCCATGCATGCTACATGTGATGCTATACAAATGCAATGTGATGCATGTATTTACATTTGTTTTGTACATGGAATGCTTATGATATGTATTGTATGATGATGAATGTCTATTATGCCATGATGATCTAGATATGAAATATGCCTATATGTATGTATTTTTCTAACATGTGTGTTGATGCAGGATGATATATAATGTTTTGTGTCACAGGACTCCATCATAATGCAAGAAAGAAGAACTATTAGTGCGGAAAGAAAGATCAAGAAAGAATGAAAGACAGGAGATAGACGTTAGTATTAGCAATCTTCGATGTTTTGCTGTATCACAAAAGTTATTGCACTTTATCATCATTGGGTGGGACTAATACAAATGGAGAAAGACACCATGATATGACATAAATCAAGGTGTGCAAGGTCATCCACTTGCTAATAACAGACAGTCGCAGACAAGGATTGTTATTACATCATACTAAGGGCACAAGTTGCCCCAGTCTTTGTGTCAGGACAATCCACAGACAGCAAACAAAGTAAAAGATGGGTCATGAGACGTCATTGCTCCTCTAAATCCTTCATGGGACATCCTTGAGGAAACTAGTAACATGACTCCAATAAATCAAAGTTAAAAGACAATCGACAAACAACAGTTAAAGAAAATAGAGTTCTGATACATCGTTGCTTCTCTAAATCCTTCATGGGACATCCTTGAGAAAGCTAGTAACATAATTCCCATCATAAAGTCAAATGAAAAGATAAGATAAATAAGTCAAAAAGTCAGTAAAATATTTGCCAAAACTTGATCTTGTTTGTTTGATTCGTGTTGATCGATAAAAGGATTGATTGGTAGAGCTTGATATCAGGAGACACACATACCGGATAAGACTGTGAGTCTGGTTTCGATGTTATGACTATCTGTATAAGGCATGACAAAGCTTGGTTTCAGAAAGACATGTATCGTATAAGACATTGAGTCAGATGTCATTGATGTGATAACCTGTGTAAGGCTATGTTTGATTGTTTGACCGTGTCAATTATGCAGGAAGGACTCATCCTGTATAATACATAGATTGCTTTGTTGATATCCATATTCAGGAAGGACTCATCCTAAATAATACAAAGGTTGATTGTTTTGATAATGTCTGTCTACAGGAAGGACACATCCTGTAGCAGACATCAATTGATTTGTTTTGATTGTTTCCTTGGCAATTAGTTTGATTTGACTTAGAGACATTGCTGACTGTTCACCAGATTGATGCATGACTTGATAGGATGTATTGACAATTGACTGTGTGTGATGACAAAACCCTAAAGGACTGACCTAGTGCAGCCTCGGGGGCTCATCGATTGATGATCTTGCCTACGTTGTACATGTAGAGACCTCATAGTTCGACACGACCAATGACCTTGTCATATAGACATATGGATTGAATCATGATTTTATACAGACTAACCTGAACGGACTGACCTAATGCCTCGGGGGCACATCGGCAGATGGCCTTGCCTATGTCCAGTTGTAGAGGCAACATAGTTCAACAAACGACAAAGACTGACAAGTGCGACTGACTCTGACTCTGTTTTTGGATTTTTTGAAATGTTTTGATTTTTTTGTCTTTTTGAAGTTTTCTGATGTTTTTGTGTTTTCTCAAGTCATTTTGCAATGTTCATGGATTTTCCATGGTTTTACGTCTTTAACACAGCCAATGGAAGAACCGATATGACGCATGTCAAGTGTTTGCCCCCAGTCGAGTATAAGACCAATTGCTTATGAATAGGGTAAAATGAGGGATATGAAATGTGCTCGATGTCAATCGTTCTAGGTTATGGGAAAGACTACCACTTATTATGAATGGTATATACAAGCGATGGGTATGAAAGATAAGGGATATGTACAGGGATAGGTAGTATGTACAGGGTAGTGGACTATGTACAGGGTAGTGGACCATATACAATGATAAGGACTATGTACAAGGATAAAGACTATGTACAAGGATAAGGACTAGATTAGAATAATAGTAGACAAAGGAGCAGAGTTAACTACACATGGCACATGTTTGCCAGGTTTTCACCATGGTACCTATCTAAAGCGCCACCGAAGTGGTTTTCACTATTGGATGAATGATTTGTCTTTACTATTTTCTAGATTATCTAATTTTTTTGGTGTTACCAAGATCGCTCTCGCTTTTCTGCCGTGTTTTCACCTTTGATAACGATTTTGTGATTTTTGATTTTTGTATTTTGCTAATTAAGACAAAGGCCCTTTAAGCTGGCGTGAACTTCGATGACCATTGATTGGTGAGACAATGGTTCCCTTCAGAGTAGAGAGATTTGGCACGGCCTCCCCGATCCAAAGCTGTGAATAACATAAGGTCCTAACCAATTTGTCTCAAACTTTCCCCGGTTTTTCTTCGCTTTGATTCTGTCTCCATTAAAACTAGGTCACCAATGTCAAATTTATGTTCCACACTCCTTCCCTTTATAGCTACTGACATAGCTTACATTCCCGATATACTGAAGATGGTCTAGTGCCTGGCTCTCGCCTTCATCCGTAGAATTTAGCTCATGGAGTCTGATACTCTGCGACTCTTTCATCATCAATGTGGCCTTTCAGGATAACAATTCTCTTAGGGAAGGAATCTCGACCTCAATAGGCAAAATAGCTTTAGAACCAAATACAAGTGAATATGGAGTAGCACCAGTGGGAGTATGGATACTTGTGCGATAAGCCCATAAGGCAGGGTTAAGCTGTAAATGCCAGTCATGACCAGCATCATTGATAAATCTTCTAAGAGGATCTCAATGATGGTTTTAGATGCCTCGCTTGGCCACCTTGTGGGTAGTATATGGAGGGAAAGTGATGTTGATATGAAATTCATCACACGTGGTGGACTTCTTTAATTTTAAATGGGCTACCATTATCGTTGATTATGGACTCCGAGGGACACCATAACGTAGATGATATAGTTCAGATAAATTTAGAAATCTATGTGCCTAATATATGTCATAGGAATGGGAGCTTCAATCCACTTCGTGAAATAATACCAAGTGATAATGAATTTGTGTCCATTAGATGAGGTGGGGTTGATCTTACCTATGAGGTTGAGTCCCCATTGGGAAAAAGGCCATGGTGACGTGATAGGGCGGAGCTCCTGTGCTGGGGCATGTATCAAATCTCCATGAACTTGGCATTGGCGACATTTTGTTACAAAGACATATGAGTCTTTTTCCATAGTAGGCCAATAATAACCCAGCCTCATAATCTTTTTGGCTAAGGTAGGACCGCTAGAATGGGAACCACATATACCTTTATGAACCCCAATAATACGTTTGTGCTTCAAAAGAGAATCATCAAGACATCTAGGGTATTATCTACATGCCAGTTTATATAGGGTGTCTCCGACAATGGTGTATTTGGCTGACTTGCGGAGGAATGTCCTACGTTGGTTATTTGATAGGCCCATGGGTATGACTTTGGCATGAAGGTAATCATAGATTTCTTTGTACCATGGGGAATCAGGACCAACAATGTCAGACACCATTCCAGAATCTGGGATATCGTAGGCTGGGACCAAAAGCTATTCTACCAAGAACTCAAACTTAGGCACGTTATTAGGAATGTCAAGAAGTGATGCAATTGCAGCCATAGCATCTGCTGCCCTGTTTAAAACACGAGGTATTTGATGAAATTCAACTTTATCAAAGTACTCCTTAAAGCTATCAGCCATGCGCTTGTATGGAGCAAGCTTCTCGTCCTTAGTCTCATAATCATCATTTCACTCCTGGGTCTTCGGGATACTGAATAGCCATACACCAGAGGTTCTTAATTCTCTCCACTTGACGCTATGCGTGAACCCCCGGCTACTAGAGCTTCATACCGCTATGTTGTTAGTGCATGGAATGTAACTCAATGACTTAGGGATGGAATCACCCCAGGTGTAATAAAAGTCAAGATACCGTACCGGGAATCCACAGATCTCAGAGTGTGAGCCATCAGCAGCTTCATGTTATGTTTGTGTCAATTGTGAATATGAACTCATCGTGAAAGTCTCAAGAACTAATGGGTGATCCGTGATGTATGGGTAAAAGGGCTACGACCGATTCAAGTAATGACCTCGTCTCTTTAATAGCCTTTTGTTCTATTATAATCGATATCACACTACTCACTATCATAACCCATTTGGCCAGTCGCCCTGTTAATGCTGCCTTGCTGAGAAGATATTTCAGAGGGTCTATTTTAGCAATCAACATTGTTTGATGGTTTAGCATATAGTGCCTCAATTTTTGAGTAGCAAATACTACTGCAAGATAGGCACGTTCAATGGCACTATAGTTGAGCTCATAACCTACCAAATTTCGACTGATATAATAGACTGCCCTTTCATGACCTTCATCGTCATTTTGTGCAAGCAATGCTCCAAGTGATGAATGGGTTGCCGTAATATAAAGAATCAATGCTCTTCCTTCAACAGGTGGCATTAAGATAGGTGGTGTGAGTAAATATTATTTAATTAGTTGAAAAGCCTCTCCACACCTGGCTGTCCATGCAAAGGGTACTCCTTTCTTAAGTAGATGTTGAAAAGGATGTGTCTTATCTGCTAACTGCACTATAAATCTTATGATAGATTGCAACCTTCCCTGTAATGTCCTTAGTTGACTAAGATTAGTGGGTGGAGGCATGTCCATGATTGCTTTTACCTTAGCCGGATCCACTTCAATGCCTCGTCTAGAAATGATATAACCTAACAGCTTTCCTGACTTGAATCCAAACACACATTTCTTTGGATTGAGTCTCACTTTATACTTCTCCAGCCTCTGAAATATCTTGTCTAAAACCTGTAAATGTTCTTCCCTTGTCTTGGATTTAACAATAAGGTCATCGGCATAATCCTCCATAAGAGTGTGTACTAGATCATGAAAGATAGTAGTCATGGCACATTGATAGCTTGCTCCAGCATTCTTGAGTCTGAAGGGCATAACATTCCAGCAATACGTTCCCCAAGGACAAGTGAAAGTTGTCTTAGGTTAGTCTTCAGTTGCAATTCTGATCTGGTTATATCCTGAAAATCCATCCATAAGGAACAACATCTCATATCCTGATGTCATATCAACTATCATGTCTATGTTAGGCAAAGGGAAGTCATCCTTAGGACAAGCTTTGTTGATATCTCTAAAATCAGTGCAGATGTGGATGCCCGTAGTTGATTTAGTGACTAGTACAAGATTGGAAATCCAATCTACATAGTCGATAGATATGATGAAACCAACATCTAAGAGTTTCTAAAGTTCTGCCTGACTAACAAAGCAATTTGTGGGTGCATTTTTCTCAATTTTTGTTTCACTGGTTTGGCACCTGGTTGTAAGGGAAAATGATGCAGAACAAGTTCAGGATCCAACCCCGGCATGTCAGCATATGACCAAGCAAAATTTATCTATCTCTGTGCAAAGAAGTTATGGAACTCTGGCTACTCTTCTGTTGTCAATGACGCTGCAAAATAAACCAGTCGAGGATTCTCTTTGGTACCTATGTTGACTTCTACTGATTCTTCAATGAGCATGGGTGACTTTTCCTGTGCAACGGGGAGAATGTTCAAACCTCCATCCTTAGGTGCCTTAGAGGGGTTCTCTTTCACCGGATGGCCCTTTCTTTTTACTTTTCATTGTCTAAAGGTGCCTTTCGGTTTTCACCTAGAGACTCATCCTTTTTATTTTGTTTATTCTTTTTCTCATTTTTGCGACTGGAGGGTTGAACAGATTCCCCAAAATATGCTTTGTTGTCCAAGTCAATAGTAAAATCAGCCTTATGATCACCATTTGGTATGCCTTCTCATAATCCCAGGAACTCAGCAATTCCTTTGTCGTTCTCAAAAATGTCTAAGATGGGTGTGTCTTGTTGGTCCCAATCAATGAGTTGGGGATAAACTAAGGGCATGTCATCATCAGAGTTATCAAAGTTTAATGGGGTCAAGGTAAAGATTGAATTATTCGTGTGGTTACAAAATTCTTGTACCAGGTCCTTTTTGCTCTTAGGTTTGAGTCTAGGTGGATGGATAGGTGGGCCTAATGCCAAGGCTTGACTATCTGAAACAGGTGGCTCAGGTTGCCAAGAGGTAGGATCAAGTGATTCCCAATAGTAGTGTTTAAACCATTCCTCTTTTGTCATTTTCTTTGGTGGACAAGAATTCAAGGGATTTGGTGAGGAACTTAACATCAAGTCAAGTTCTCCAAATAACTTGTCAAGGTCCATGGAAGAAGTAGAGGATAGGGAATCCCACTCATAATCGTTAGAGTCTGGGGAGTCACAATGACATTGGTCCACTGGTTCATGAGATGTCTTAATATCTTCTGAAGCACTTACTTCCTCAAGTAAGGGTAATGGGGTACTAGGAACGCCAATCTGAATCGGTTGAAACCCTAGCCCTACTCCTTTTGGCCACTGAGAAACAAATATTGGTTCAATCCTCCCATCTTGGTTTAAGCCTAAACAACTCTGTCCATCATATCCTTTGCTTTGCATGATTTTGAAACCCTTTCCATATAGATTTGTAGGAATATGAGCAAGTAAGAGGGGTTCCTCATCATCTTCCCTATACAGCCAGGAAGTGACATCTTCTGTATTTACGGCCTCTTTGCTTAATTCTCCCCATTTGATGAAATTTGTTGTAGGAGGAACATGTATAGTGACCATAGAATTTTCCCAATCTGATGTAGGTAAACCATATGTCTTAGGATGGATCAAATGGCTAAAACTATAAGAAGTTTTCATGTAATACTCCCCACAACCCTTGTCTTGGATCTCAACCCTAGGAATAGTAGGAATTGAGGGTGAAATAGATGTTGGAGTGAGTGTGGTTGGATCAACATAGGAGGATGAATTGGACAATGAGGCCTCTTGGTTTACTGGCACTTGGCATTGGGGGATCTCTTTTAGATTGGTGCACTACTGGAAGGAATCTAGATCACCATCTATAGTTATTTTTGTGCCATTGTAAGGGAATTTAAGACACTGATGATATGTGGAAGGGACTGCCTTCATGGCATGAATCCATGGTCTACCTAGTAGAAGGTTATAAGGAAGGGTGAGATCCAAGACCTGGAACTTTGTCTCCATCATCGTAGGACCAATTCTGATAGGAAGTGTTACCACCCCCTTTGATTTTTGTTCCTCATCATCATAAGCTTTTATGACAATACTTTTGGTCGTGTCTACGCATGCTTCTGAAATACCTAATGCCTTAATTAGTTTTAAAGTACACAGATTTAACCCTGCTCCTTTGTCTACCAAAACTTGTCTAACCTTGGTGTCATCAACAAGGACTTCCAGATGTAAAGGATCATTATGGTGGATCTTTTCAGTTGCATAGTCTTGTTCAGAAAATGTGGCATGGTGATTATTGGTCAAGTAGCCCACCATTTCCTGGAAATGATTGACATCAAGATCATTAGGGACTGTGGTGTTCTGTAAAGCTTTATCAAGGATAGATCAATGCTCAGGGGAAATACACAACAATTCCAAGATTGAGATTTGGGCTGGGGTCTTCCCCAACTGGTCAAGAAGGTTATATTGTAACTTGGAAGGTTGGGGTGTTTGCTACGATGGAGGGCCTTGGATAGTGAACTTAGTATGACGAGTATTGACCGCACACTTAGGATTAGTATTGACAATAATGGTATTGATATTCTCATCGGCGGCATGAAGGCAGTGAATAATTTTTCCACTATTATAATCGTGCTTGACATTGGCATAGTTGGCTGACATATTGGTCTTAGTACTCGAACTGGGGACAATTCCTCTCCCATGGTCATGTAGTGGGTCAGAAAATACTTGATGATCAGTGTTTGATGACTTCTATTTTTGTCCACTAACTTCAATAATTCTCCTTTTGACAAGATCCTGTATGATATTCTTCAGTTGTCAACAGTTTTGTAGGTCATGTCCCTTAGTTCTATGATAATCACAAAAGGCATTGTCATCCCACCAAGCTGGTTTAAATTGTCCTAGATCGTATTGTCTTGGTTCCTGCAGCTGTATAAGATTATGTTGTAACAGTTGTTTGAACACCAACTCAATGGGTTCCCCTAAGGGAGTGAACTCACGTTTTTGAAATCTTCTTTGTTGTGGACGTTGAGTATTTTGGACCACGTTAGGAGGTTGATTAATAGCATTAAGCGTGTTGGAAAAAGTATGAGGTCCTTGTAATGTGAGGAGGGGTCCTGCTTGTAGTGTTTTAGCATCAACCACCCCATCATTGGTGACAATTTTGTTGCGAGACCAAAATCTATTTCTGTCAGTGGGGGTGTTTTGTACGATCGGGTTTCTATTGGATATTGATGTCTTGAGTTCGCCCTTTTCAATGAGATCCTTCTCTATTATAACCCCTTTTTCCACTAGTTCTGAAAAAGACGTACAACAATGTACCCTTAAGTTAGTCCTTAGTTTCGCATGAAGGTTTTCTTGGAACATAGTAACTTTTTGTTTCTCAAGTATCTCGACAGGACACCGACTAGCTATAGTTCTCCATCTCCTCGGAAGAAAGCTAAATGAATGTTTCCCTTCGTCTATGCTGTGTGACAAGGCCTTTATATTTATCTCAACCAAAGCTCGGCTGAGAATTCTCCACAAATTCTCAACTACCACCCTTCTACAAGATCTAATGCCATAATCTAAACCCAAAACCATTCTAGTGCAATTCCTAAGACTTTGGAAATAGCCTCATAAGATAATGGGGTCATAAGCTTACATCTATGCATATGGTAGAAAATTCCCTTATATGTTCTATTGATTTCGCTTGCCATTGTACTGTTAGGAGATCTCGTACGACATTAATCCGTGAGGGAAAGGCCATGTACAATGATCTATCAAAGGGGAATGGGCATATGTCCTCTGAAAGGATTTATTTGGATGACACCTATTACGTTATCCATTTGCATTTGTAATCGCATGCTGCAGAATTGTGGCTGAAGACGCCAACTTGGGCTTCTCTCAAAGATGTGTTAGGGACTGTATGGAACTGTAGCAAAGTTCCAACCAAAGTCTCGTGATGGGTTTCATTGAACGCTGGTACTCAGTGTGTGTGATTCTTTGATCTCGAATGTTGGTAAATGTGTTCTGGTTTGGAATCTGCATAAATTGGTGTTGACCTGGAATCTATGTAAATGGATTCTGAGTACCACTTTGGGAAAAGGGGTTCTAATTGGGAATCTGTGTAAATGATTGGTGTCTTGGAATCTGTGCAAATGGATCATGACCACCGATCTAAGAGAATGGATTCTGATTCAGAATCTGTGTGAATGGATTATGAGTACCAGTTTGGGAGAATGGATTCTGACTCGGAATTTGTGTGAATGGATTTTGATTGCCATATGGGAAGGAGGGAATGCCCTCTGTTTGTGTAGTCTATGGTATAGTACTAGTGACTGGAGCACTAGGTATGGTCGTTGACTGTGGTATGGTGCTCGTGATACTAGCGTTAGGTATGACCGTTGACTGTGAACTTGTGACACCGACATAAGGTGTAGAGGCTGAGGTTTTAGGCCTTTTACTCCCAACAAGAGGACTGAAGGGAGTGGATGATGAAGCCCCTATAGTGAAATTAAATCCTGATGTCATGCTAGATGTACCAAATGGGGACGTATGGACTGGCGTACTCTGTGTAGGTGTGCTAGATGGCATAGTTGTGTTGACCTGAGGTATAGTAGTACTAGCAGTCATGGTATTTGTCCCTTGTGTAGGTGGAGTTTGTAAAGTATTGATATCAAATCCTGTAGGTAAGGTAGCGCCTTCAGCTAGCAATTTGGCTAAGTATCGTTGTCGATCATTTGCTAGGTACTCATCTATGAAAGAGGCAAACTCAGGGTCCTGTGCGGCAGCCTCTATGTCTTCTGTTGTAATGTGACCTTGAGTGTTTCTAGTGGTGGATTTGTCTAATAGAGTCTTATGAGGTCTTGAAGAAAATGGATTGATGAATTCGTTTGGGTTTGACATGTTTTCTCTCTCTCTTCTCTTAGACCTAGTTTCAACCATGTAAGACAAGCTCAATATGCGGGAAATGCAAAACTATACCTATGAACAGTATGACTCTAGTCTATGTTTTTGGGATTTTCGTATGCAAAATAAGGAATGTTCTAGGATGACACTAGCCTAAAATCTAATGATGCAAGGCCTAAGCAGGGTTCTAAAATAATCAATTCTATAAACCCAAGACGAAGGGACCAACTACCTAAAGTCTAACCAAGGCGTCAATTTAGTTTAAGTCAAGGAACCAATGTAGGATGAGGATCAAAGACAAGTTGAGTTTCCTAACTAGACTGATGAGCTAGGAGGACTCTCTGTAGGACAAAGGATAAACTGATAAAACTAGATTCAATGATAGATTTCGTTAACACTATGACCTTTCTAGAGTGTAGATGGTGGACTAATCCTAAAGTTCATAAAAGTGACCTTTCTAGAAGTTTAATGGAAGGTAATATGTATTCTAAGATGAAACTAAACTCTGAATTAAGACAACTATGGTAATGACTGAATGAACCTAAATGATGCAAAATTGAGAAAATCATTTCAGGTTTCTATTCAAGGACTGTTTGTGTAAAGAAAACTGAAACTGGTATAATCGTGTTGACTAGACAGTGACTGTGAATTCTGGTTTTTTGATAATTAGACAAATGCGTCACAAAATTTCATAGATGCAGTTCAAGTTAACAGTTGCGGTTTTCCAGTGATCAATTACGTTTCTTTGGTAAAGTTCAATGTGTGACTCTGACAGATGCGGTTAACCTTCTAACAGATGCGACTTGTAATGATAGTTGCAACTCAGAATATAACACATGTAGTTTTTCACAAAGCAACTGCGAGCTAAACTAGCAGATGCGACTCTATGCTAAACAGATGCGACCCTAACTGACCAATGCGACTCGAGTTAAACAGATGTGACTCGTAATAACAAATGTGACTCAAAGTTAAACAGATGTGACTGGTAATAACTGATGCGACTCAAAGTTAAATAGATGCGACTCTAAAAATCAATTGTGATCTTCTGGTGAATAGTTGTGACTCTCTGTGTATTTTCAGTGATGAGATTTTAAAACCAACCATGTTTTCTGTGATCAAACTTTGGCAAACAAGAACAATCATAAGACAAAGTGTTTTCAGTTTGATTTTAGACTCAAAGAACATTTAAGTTGACAACAGACAAGTACATCCTAATAGGCCAAAAGGCCTAGGGTTTGTATACTTGGTATAGCCCACCAAAATACCCCAGATTGGTGATAAACACCTTTCCTTCTCGAGAGCGGATAGCTTAGAAATTTGGTGGCATTGGCTCCCCTCCACGGCTCAGTAATGGCTTTTGAGCACACCAATTTCAAATTCTTTGGGTAATGACCTCCCAAGAACTACTATCTCTACTCAAGGGGATCAATAGTGAGTGTCTTTGGGCATGATATTGTACCCTGCACTATACCAAGCAATGACCAATAGAACAGTTGGTCTCTAAAACAAAAGGTGTTTAATACGGGAATTCCGTTCGTGGGGCATGATCCATATGGCGAGAGTCCCCTTTTGGATCCATCTCATTAGAACCACACTCGTGATTCTTGCATTTTCCCTAAGAACCCACTTTTATATACCAGCTGGAAGTCCCTCGGGTTTAGGGTGCTACCAGTCAGAGTCATCCTAGGGTGAGTACTTTTTCCTACCAGAATAGGCCCAAGTTCTAGAGTTGGTAATTGTTTCTCTTACACCCAAGATCGCACGAATACGCAAGGGGAGAGGATACTTCGATGTACCAAATTGTGAGGGTAATTACACAGACGTGCTTTCACACCAAACACAGTAGACACTTGTTAATTTTAATCCAAACGAAAGATTTGCTACACTACCAAATAATCTATTTCAAAAAATTAACTAGGGTCTTCGACAAGCGTCCTGCAGAGAAATTCCTTAGTAGTTTTCAATATCGTCTTCGTCAATCGTCCTGCAAAAACTTGTTAACTTCCAAAAGGCCACATGCTGAAAATCAGATATTAGTAGCACATAAATTAATTGAAAATTTTAGATTTCCAAAAATAGAAATAAAGGTTACCAGTCAATTGCATCGCTGTGTTACTAGTCAAATGCATCGATATTCTCTTCAATTGCATCTCAGTATTTACCAGTCAATTGCGATTTAGGATTATTCAGATGTGTCGTGGTTTTGTAGATGCGGCGTTTCGAGTGTCAGATGCGGTTCAGGAAATCAATTATGTCGCTTCATCAAACTAATGCATCTATTAATTTTAATTGCGGCGTTTCGTCAAGCTAATGCATCGTTCCGTATGAAAAACCTGCAAAAAAAAAAAGCCTACCGATACGCCAAGATGGTGGCCTTCACCGCCGTTCAAATGTAATGCCGTAAGAAAAGTGAAAAGACAGATTAGGAAACAACAATATAAATCTAAATGCACCCACGCTGGGCAACACAAAACAAAAGCGGAGAGTAATAATAACGAACAAACTGAAACACCACCACCACTTCAAAAGTATTTCCATGATTCATCTCGATTTCTCCATTTGCTTGTAGGTAGTATAATTGTCCTCTCAGATTTTCAAGGTTCGCAAGTATAGCTCTGGCATAGTGGATTGGAAAACACGAAGATTCAAGATTAAGTGTCAAGTCATAAGATTTCGTTTGAGAGATTGGACGAAAATTTATCAAATCAATTATAGAAAATTGATTATTTTGAACCATAGGTCGGACGAAAGATCGAATCCAATGGTTGAGATCAACGGATTAGGACATGCATTATGATAACAAGAGGACATGAGTGATATAAATTAGAAATAGAATTCAAGATTAAATAAATGATTTAATCTACTAGTTTGGTATTCAAAAATAGAAGAATTATCTTTACATGACAAAGATGACGATGGATTAAAGAAACTCTTGTTCAAATGCAAAATAAGGTTTAATTAATTAAATAGGAATATTTAATTAATCGGCATGCACATGCAAAATGGTGTCAGAATTGGACTACTGAATGATTTGACCAAGAGATGACTTGGAGAACTTCAATTCTATTGACAAATCAAGAGTTAACCTATGATTAAAATAGATGTCTAGCTCCAGTCAAAGCAATACTTATAACTCACACCATTCAAACATAGAGAATGTGTTAAAATAGAATCTGAATTGGAAATAATTCATTTAATTCAAGCATTTGATAGCCTCAGCTAAATGTACCAAATAAATAATATTTATTTAATTAAGCATTTAGCGATTTAATGAATACCAACAAATAAAAGCAATTCTATTTAATTATAGTTGAAGTATGATAAAGCAACAAATAAGCACTTATTTAATTTGACAAGAATGATATATTAATTAGTAACATAATTAAATAAAAAGCATTTATTTAATTAATCAGATAGAATAAAGAAAATGTGAATTAATTAAATAATTAAGATTATTTAATTAATAGAAGAATTAAGACTATAGAGAATAATTAAATAATTGACATTATTTAATCAAGGAAGAACAATGGACTATGAAGATACGGAAGTCGCAGTTTAAACCAAATTTGTTCATATTTTATATGTATCGCATTCGCTACTTTGTGTGGATTTACACCGGGTGTGATGTCCTTCATATAAAGGGATCTATCTTAGCATACATTCTCTTGGTGGCCCCGATGCAACACACCACATCCCCTGTTAAATACACTATTCTTTATCGGTCCCTCCTCTGAGACATTAGACACTAATGTTCCCTGGGCGACCCGCACCAACCAACGTTATCCCAACATTTTCGCATTTTACGCATTTTTACATTTTACATCTTGCCACCTTGCATAACATAACTCTTGTACGCCTGCGGAAAATCTCTTTGTTCATGAGTTCTAAGACAAATAAAAGATTTTCTTGTCTCATGAAGCAAGAACCAACATTTAACTTCATGGCACCTTATTAAAGTTATTAGGAGGTATAACTTTGATATGGTTGAGCAGGAAGCCCACTCAGTGGCACGATTATCCCCATAGCCACCTTTGTGTTTGTGAGTGCATACCTCAACTAGTGTGTGTATGTATGCTTCACCTATGGGCTTCTCACCAACATACCGCCATTTTGTTCTCGCTGTTGTCCCAGAGTGAGCATACATTCTCTTTTTCAAAACAATCAGCCTAGATCTAATCCACAACTAGTTGGATAGATGATCGAAGCTTCATTCGATTCTATCATTTCAACACTTGTGTGTTCTATTGTTCTTATTCTTAGTTTTCCATGGGATCTTCATCTTGGGGGCTTGATCATCCCTCTTGATCGTTGTCATTCCATCTTGCTAACGTAAGTGCATTTGAACCCTCCTCTCGATGTTTGTGGCTACTTTAGTGTGAGTTTGAAGAAAGTTCATCCTCTCACTAAAGTGGGGGCTAAATGTGTCATAGAAAAGTGGCCCCTTGTCATTTTCATGGCCTTTTAGGTCTTGTTTCATAATGTTTGGTCCATTTTTCTCTAATTTTATATTGTAATATGGCTTGAACATGCATATTTATGTACTAAAATTCAAATATTGACATCTTGTGAAGGTGTTGTAAAACATTTCTACACTCTTCTAAACTCTATTTATTACAATTCATCTAAAAATCACCTTTTCATCACTAATAATGTCCTATTTTGAAGTGTTGTAAAGTCTTGTAACAAGATTTCATGCTTCTCTAGGAATAACTTCACTATTTACACCTTTCTTATGCTTTATTTGACCCCCTTATGCCCTTATAAGCTTTAATTAAGTGCATTTTTTAATGTAAACCTGACAAATAACATGAAATGCAATATAATTCCTAACACTCAATTTAAGGTCTTAGGTGGGACCCATTCGCCATGGGTGGCGAATGAGTCCCCCTTTGCTCCAAATTCAAAATATTTTAAATTTCCTTTCGGTTTTTTATTCAAAATCACTTGATGTCTGCCTGTGATTAGGTATTAACTGGTTACTAAGGCAAAAGTGTGTATAAAAATGTTATTTTCACCTCATTTTACATCTCCTACAATCACATATCATATCCAAGCAATCTTTTCATTCATTCAAGCATTCGAGCACTTTACAACATCAAATCAAGCATTAATCAAGCACTCAAGAGCATCCATTGACATATCTTTAGATTTTCATCAACAAAGGTTTGGTAAGTTGATAGCATTTGCATGTTATTTGTTTATCATTCTCTTTTATTTCACTATTTCATTAAGGGTTTGATTACCAAAGTGGGGTTTGACCAAGGCAAACCCCTATTTGCTAACCCTCAACTATTTTCCCCTCTTGATTGTGTGTTTGCAGACTTTTGTGCATATATAACAAGTATTTAGTTGTTGAAGAGTGGTCAACAAGTCAACTAGGTGCTTCAAGTCAAATCAACAATATTTCAAGCTTGGAGAAGGTATTATATTCGTTTCCTACAGAATTGACTTCGGCAACCCAACAAGTAGACATTTCCAGAGCTGGTGTTGCAGAGTTATCTCTTGATTTCTCAGAATTTTGGGAGAGGACTGATTCTCCACGAGTGGCGAATGAGTCCCACCATAAGGCTGAAAATCTTGGTTTTGTCAGATTCTATATCCTGATAGTCAGAAACTGGTTCTTGACATTTTTCACTAGAAGCATGACTAATTTTCCACCCTAAGCGAATGAGTCCCACTGTTGATTTTTTGTGATTCCATACAACATTCCAAAGATTCCAAATTCTCGATTAGACCTCCAGGTGCACACTATTTCAGCTTATTTCTCTCTGTTCTGTATTTATTCATTCATAGGTCATTGTTTGCATATCACATTGTGTTTTCCAACATAACATAAATCTTTATTTTTGCATTCATATTCATTCATTTATATCACTCAATTTCATTTAGATCATTTCATTTAAACATAACAACATCACACATTACATAATTTTAATGAACCCCTTAGCATTTTTAGCCCTACTTTCTCCTTTTACGTGAAAAACCCTAGAAGAGTTAGAAAGGTGCATGGTGCCAAAAATCTACGGTTCACATGTATAATTTAATACAAACAATTTCTTTATTGGGAACTTTTATTAAAAAATATATTATAATATAATTTTGTTAAAAAATGGATAGTTTTTATAATTTAATTTTTAATTATATAAAAAATGACTATAGACACGTAAAATTGATTATCATTATTATTTAAATTTTTTATATATATAATTGATTGAATATCACTTCAATTACTCAATTAATTATTTGATTTCTATTTCTTATTCATTCAATAATATTTAATTTTTTAATTAATAATATCACTATTTAAGACTATTTATCACTATTTCTTGCATCCCATTTTTAGCTTAAATTACTTAATCATATTTCTTCTATAGTGCACCTTAGGTAAATAGATCCAATTATTTATTTAATTAAGTTCCCCATCCTCATCCCCAAAATTAAATAAATATATATCATCTATTTAATTGTCTCTTTTCCTTTACTTTTCATTAAGTGGGCTAAAATCAATGAGCCCCTTAATCTTTTATTCACACACACTAACCTTTATCAAACTCCTCTCAAATCATGCACATCCTCACTTGTGTATATAGATATGGCCCTTTGTACACAAGGAATTGGTCTTTCTACATGTAACATGATCTTGGTACCATCTCACATGGTCAAAGGACTTGACCATCTATCAAAGGTATTCCCAAGTGCCCCTTGCATCTTATCCATCCAATCTTCTGAAGGAGAATCCCCATCTTCAATTTTCTCCTCAATCCCTCTCCCTCCATCTCCTCCAACCAAATGAGGACACTTGTTGTCCTCTGATCTCCTCATGTATCTCAACCATTATGAGCCATTAATCTCATCCATCCATTGGTTCCTCCAAAATTCTATAAATTGGAGGTCATCCAAGACATACATAAACACATCTTGAGTGATACCATATTTTGTTGGAAAAGGCACTCACATCCAACCATCCTTGAACACAACCACCATTCCATCACGAAAAAAGATTGATTTTAGTAAATACTTTGCTTATTTTATCATTTTTTATCAACTCTTATGCTTAACCAAGTGTTGCATTTATTTTGGGTATCATAGGTTAATACAATTTTAGCTTGTTCTTATATTCTCAATTTCTTATGTACACATTTCTTGCACACCTAGTGGGACCCATGCCTA
>VDFB02205015.1:0-25006 GCA_007258455.2 Sequoia sempervirens | reverse complement strand
TGTTGAACTACCAATAATGATCAAGTCATCAACATAAATAACAAGAAACAAAATATCATCACCATAGTGCTTGACATACAGATTACTGTCAGAAGGGCTGCATTGAAAACCATGATCAACCAAGTATTGATCAATCTTGATGTACCATGCACGGGGAGCCTGTTTCAATCCATAGAGTGCTTTGACCAGTCTACAAACTTGATGTTCTTTTTTGGCAACCTTGAAACCAGGAGGCTGCGTCATGTAGACTTCTTCCTGCAACTCACCGTTGAGAAAGGCACTCTTGACGTCCATTTGATGAACTGTCCAACCAAATTGGGCTGCAATAGCGAGAAGACGAATTGTGCTCATCTTGGCAGTAGGAGCAAAGGTCTCCTCGTAGTCAATGCCCTCCCACTGTGTGAATCCCCGAGCAACTAATCTGGGCTTGCATTTATCCAGAGTACCATCGACATGATACTTGACCTTATAAACCCATTTGCAGCTGATAGGTTTCTTCCTAGGAGGAAGATCAGAAAGAACCCAAGTGTGATTCTTCAGAAGACTATGATATTCGGTTTGCATAGCCTTTTCCCACTCTGGAATTCCTTTAGCCTCAGAATATGTATGAGGCTCATAGATGCTATGGATGTTGGCCATAAGAGCGGAGTTGACTGTGTTGGGCTGCTTGCTCTTTCTACGAACTGATCTGCCCTCAATGCGTTCATCATCATGAAGATCGCCGATAGTCTTGGCCCACCACTTAGGCTGACGAGTAGAAGTACCAACATCTGGAATAGGAGAAACATCACCTGGGATGTCTGGAACAAAGTCATCTGGATGTGAGTCCTGAGGAAAATCAAGTGGTGCTATATCATGATCAGTATACTCCTCATCTTCAGAGTCAGAATGCTCTGAAGCCCTCCCATCAAGGGAACCAAGAGGAAGACGAACACCCTCATCAATAACCTTCATAGGCTGATTTGTAGGACTGGTAGTAGGAACAAATGGACCAGTAGTCTCATCAATCACAACATCACGGCTGAATATGAGACGATCTGTCTCCACATCAATTAACCTGTATGCCTTGTGATTGTCGCTGTAACCAGTAAACATAAGTGTCTGGCTCTTGGAGTCCAACTTGGCACGCTTGGCATCTGGAATCCATACATGAGCTGTAGAACTAAAGACTTTCAGATGGCCCACCTTAGGCTTACGTCCTGACCAGGCTTCTTCAGGAGTCATCTTCTTAACGACCTGTGTAGGTGACCGATTCAGGAGGTAGATTGCAATATAAATTGCTTCAGCCCAGTATTTCTTAGGTACATTTCTGTACTCCAGCATAGAACGAGCCATTTCAGTAATGGTGCGATTCCTACATTCAATGACACCATTTTGCTAAGGGGTGTATGGTGTGGTAAGTTGGCGCTTAATGCCGTGTGTAGCACAAAAAGAAGAGAAGTCAGCTGAACAAAACTCCCCCCCATTATCTTACCTTAGAATAACAATCTGAGAACCCGATTCTTTCTCAACTAAGGCTTTAAACTGCTGAAATGTGCTGAACACATCTGATTTATGTTTGAGAAAATACACCCACATTTTTAGACTGAAATCATCAACAAATAATAAAAAGTACTTGGACCCAGTAACAGATGGAGTGTTCATTGGCCCACATACATCACTGCGGAACCAGCTGAAGTACCTCGAGGTTCGCTAAGAATCACCATCCGAACGGTCCGATGTCGCTTTGTTAGCTTGATGCTCCACAAACTCCATGATTTTGAGTGTGGATCTCAGGTAGACCAGCAACCAAACCCTTGCGAGACAGTTGAGAGAGGTAGTGGACATTCAAGTGCCCATAACGCTGATGCCAAAGTTTGCTGATGGTTGTACTCCTAGCAGCCAAAGCGTGCTCCTGAGAATCACCAGAATCAACAAGTCTGTACAGACCGTGATCCTCAAGTCCCATAGCTATCGTAGTACGAGTCGCCCTATCAATGATGCTACAAGTGGACGAACTGAAAACATCTAACTGGGGAGAATGCAACATGATTTGGCTGATAGAGAGGAGATTATGTTCCATGTCGAGAACATAGTTAACATCGAGAGAGTAAATTTCTTCCTCCTGAGTGAATCTAGACAGTGCCCTTACCAACAACTGTGTACTCTTCGCCTCCTCCAAAAATGACTGAATCAGAGAATGGTTCGAATTTTGTGAACCAATCCCGACGAGTAAAATGCCGCGATGCCCCTGAATCGATATACCAGGCAGAAGAATGTACCAGATTTGCAGTTCTCTTGGCCATAAACGCATAGAATGCACTCTTTCTGCTCAATGTGCTTGGCGACATGTGCCTTTTGTTGAGACCCTCCCTACTTCTTTTGTTCAGAAGCCAATCGAATGCAACAATTAACCTTCATGTTACCGTACTTGTGGCAATAATTGCATTGAACGTTCTTCTTCTTGCTGTCCTGAGAAGAACCAGAGCCTTTCGGCTGAGAAGATTGAGCCTTCCCTTTGTTCTTAGCAGAAGATTTGGTAGAGAACGCTTGCTCTGTGGAGGTGGAACTGGTACTGCTTCCAAATTGTTGTCGCCATCGATCCTACTACAAGAGCTTGTTGCAAAGATCTTCAAATTTGAGATCAACATTGGTGGAGGTGATATTCAGCGTCTCAATGAAATGCTCATACGAACGTGGGAGACTCTTCAGAGTAATGACCACCATATCTTTTTCCTCCATTTTTTGACCAATCGCTTCCAGCTAATCACGAATCTCCTTAATCTTTGTCAAATGTTCCTGTAAGGACATTTTCTCATCCATCATGATGGAAAAAAACATGTTCTTGAGAAAGAACATTGCTCTTGTCGGAGGTTTCATGAAGGGCCTTCAAGTGATCCCAGATTTCCATAGCAGTTTTTCCAGACGGTACCTGAGGTAGCTGCTTATCTGTGACAGAGTTTGATGAGCATGACGGCTTCTCGGTTGCGTTCATCCCATTTGTCCTGATCCTTTCCGGCTACAGCGGGACGGGTTGAGTTCCCCAAAATGACTTGATTGAGACACTGATATTCAAAGATCGTAAGCATTCGTTGCTTCTAGGTGTTGTAATTCTTCCCGTTGAACTTCTGGTTGCTTTCGAGCATTATGTTCGTTAGAGATGCCATCACGTACCTCGTGGTCAAACTGGTGACGACAAAATAATGCACAAAAAACAGAAACAGGTTCTGGAAAACAAATTCCAAGGCAAAAACCGAAACCCTAGCACGAATTTCGAGGTTTTACTGAGAACCCATAAAATATAAATAAAAACCCAGAAGGATTTAGGAATACCTAGAAAATTTTGATGGCACAAATTTTGAGGCATGGAAAACAAGGTACCCAGAAAAAACGGAAGACAACCTAGTTGAGATCTCGAGAAACCCAGAAGGAATCTGCAGTTGAAAAAAAAAAAATTCACCTTGAAACAGAGGGTCAAAACCCTAGACGAAGTTGCAGAAACCCTAGGTGGCCATTAAAAAACTAGAAAATGCAGAAAAACAGTGTCAAAATCTCCAGAAAATCGTGGCAAGGAAGAGGCAAAAAACGCTGTCTGGAATCCAGGAGCATGAGATCAGGCAATGAAGTAAAATCATATACAGTAAAGCACAAAAAAAGTGCTCGTGAAGAAGATCGCCAGAATCTAAGGACGATTTAAAAAATCACTAATATTTGTAACAAAACGCAGATCCATAGAGGCACAAACGCAGCCGAAAATGCAACCATATAAGTATGGAACTGAAAAATCGCATCCATAAGAAGATCAAAACACGTCCAAGGAGAGAAACACGACCAGACAGAAAACAAGAGCAAAAAGAACGACTGTAAATCGCGCCCAAAAACAAAAGAGATGCACTCAGAAAAAACGCGACCAGATTGAGCAGGAAATCGCATTTCTTTTTTTTTTATTATAAAAACAAGGCTTGTGGATTTTTAAACAAACCCACGATTTGGTAAAGGTCGGAAACAGCTAAAATCAAGCAGAAGATGTTATGCTTTTAGGAAAAATTTCTTCCCTCTTTTTTTCTGTTCTAAAAAGACATGACCTTAAATGTAGATGTTAAACCCTAGATGCGCTCTAAAACGCTGTAAAATATCCCATATTATTTGAAATTTTTTGAATTACAACTCCTTCAAAACTTATGAAAAATTTCAAAACAAAGGCGCCCAGAAACCCTAGTCGGCTCTGATACTATGTGAATGGTAAGGCATTCATTCATTAACATGAAAAAGGTTACAAAATATAAAGTAGAAAATACTACTGTAGACATTAAATGTCTAACAACCTATACCTACTGACTATTGTATCTACAGTTTATAATTGACCATGAAATAAAAGATATAACAATATTCTAACATATGTGTGGTAGTATGCCATCATCACATGCCAACAAAATCTTTTATTGAACCAAAGTTTCTAATACTGGTTAAATGATTATGCGATTCTATAGCTTTGATACAAGTTTGGAGTTAGCATGCACTCAAAAGGATACATGAACTCGATATCTTTATTGCATTTAGAGAAAATTCACTCCCCTCTTTTTGTAGTACATTTTCTGTAAAATACTGAAACAATATATACGAATGTCATGGATTTGTTTACATAAAAAAAAACATGTGCGGATTGCACTTGTAGTGTAAGAACAAGCATTGAAGAACTTCCACTACCAATGCCCGGCTGATCATTTGCACTTGGTTGGTTTTCACAATTCAACTGTTGTCCTTCCTAAAGAGATTCCATTCAAATTGTTCCTAATTGTGGTGTTCTAGAAGATCACTGTTAACCACTCTCTATGTTGAGAGTTGCCAATAAACAAGACTAGCAAGAACCATACTGATTTTGTCCCCTCAAATCTGAAGAGTCCTGAAGCTTGAATGCAGTACAATATAAATCATATTCAGTGTTTGCTTGGTAACTCAAATCATGTCAATCATACAACATATTATGAGCACAATATGAAAATGAATAGATCTTAATAGAGATGTTTGAGCTGTTGACAACAATAAATTTGCATAGCACAATCATTATGTCAATTTTAGCATTTGATGGGCTCCCATTGTTGCAACTAGGCTTTAACTTTGTATTTGAAAGAGGAATGATTGTCCCATACGTGATGCACTATTCCAAGGCTGACCTGATCATGCATCTGACCGTGAAAAAAAACCTAGATAGGCAGAAACATGAACCATACATTTGCTTCTTATGGTCAATCTGACAAAAGACTGGATATGGGAAGCATCATTTACAAATATATATGCCTTTAGGAGCCTTTACAAGGATGTTTATTCATGAACAGTTACTACTCAGCATAGTTACATAAAGAGAAATAACAAATTATTATTTTAGTTAATGATCATCTCATCCATTTTATAAATAGGAAGGCATCAATATTCGATCAGGAAATATTTCATGACTATTCCTGTTTGAAATCACGTTTGCATTTATATACCCTACAAAATTTCCCACCGTCATGTTTACCCAAAAATTATTCCCCCTTTGAATCTATAAATGCCAAATGGTTTTTACTGGCTTGTGTCATCGCATACTGTTTGCAGTGAAGGAGAACACACACCCCTATTTCAATTATAATACAAATGCATATCTAACATGTTCTACTATTAGGTACATATTCCAGAAAAAGCATCAACCTTATCATACTGCTCACTATAAGCAAGAACATTTCCCTATCTGCTGGGGCACCTATAAAACCATAGTTTGGCATCTGGGGTAGCTGAATATACTTCCGATTTGTTAAAGAAGGGATGGCCCTTCTGATAGCTTGTAAGTTTCCAACTACACAAAAATGGAGAAAGAATCAAAGAAATGAAGAAAACGTCTTGACTATATTCTTCTGCTAAAAAATAATCAACAAAATGATATAATGAAATGAACAAAGTGATGATTTTTTAAACACAATGCAAGAAAAAACCTATGGGCCTTGTAAAATATATTTTACACTTTATCAGAAATCAAAATAAACTAACTAAACATATAAACAAGGATAAATCTATATTTAAGGTTAAAAATACAAAATGTTTTCTGTGGCCTCCCTCAAGCCGATACCTACAGTGGTGGGACTTACATTTTTCAGCTTAGAGATTTGATTTTAGATCGTTGACCATTTACAAACTTTTACATAGCTGTATCCAACAAGCACACCCAAGTGCTTGGAGGCAATTTGAAGAATTTTCTGGATCACTAGGTTTGGCAAGTTATTACATGCAGGGCTGCCCCCCATGACATATATCCACAACCACAGCATGCATTTTGAGCCTCCCATTTCACCAACTCAAAATTGAGACCTAACAACAACCTAAATTGCTCACAGAATCTTTCCTGAAGAATGGTAAACAGGACAAAATAGTACTTCTGGTCTCAAGATATAAAATACATTTTGGAAACCTACCTAAATGATAGGATTGTGTATTTGATACATATGGCATGAAGCTTATGCTAAAATTAAGGGGTAATGAATCATAAATATCTATTTTGATGCATGTGCATCTACATTCACACAAAGAAGAACATATCTTAGCTTTCTTTCCTGAAAGTTTCATCTTGCCCCATGAGAAACGGGGAGAAGATATGATTGGCCATATGAATTTGATAGAGTGTGCTTGACAAGTACATACATCAGAAATATATTATCTTTTTGTCTGAGGATCAACCTTCCAAGTCTGGACTCAAACAGCTGCCTCTAGAATGTGTGAAGTCCACTCATTCTAAAGATAGAGTCATGTTACATGCAGGTGCAACTTTCGTATTGACAAGATCCAACATGGTAAAGTAAACAGGATGGTGGAATTGAAGGAAAAGAGGTAATACCTAGTAAACATGCACGTAACTGTATGAATGCACTTGCTAGCTTATCTAAGAATTGGCAACTGCAACTGTGTTCCCAGAAGACAAGGCCGATGGAAGTGCTTTTAAATTGGGCATTCTGCTCTCCAGCAATTCCCTTTTACTCATTATTCTGTCTGCTGTACAATCATCTTCCTGCAAGAGTTATTCAACATTGCATTTGTTGGTATTCTTCCATATGGAACATGCTAGCTTAAAAAGGTACTGTGTTCATGCCTAAACAATTAATGACAAAATAGATTTAATCAATAAGCACAAACCAATTCAGCGATTATTTTGATCATCCAACGGTAAATGATACACATCATAGTATAGTAACTAGTTAAATCAACTTAAAACTGCTTTTGTCATCCACCACTGCACCCAAAATACATTTGGAATGTACCCCATGGTATGAACCCCTTATAACTGATGTCAATGTCCAATTGATCTCTGGATCTGAGCATATGTTGACACAACTAGTAATAGTGAGCAGGTAGATTTGCAGCCTATTCTCTCTCTGTTCATTGTGCAAGAATGATCATAAGGATTTGATTTAAGTCCACATTCTACTGAAACCATAGTGTACATGGCATTACTCTTAATGATTGGTAGTTAGCCCAAGTAATAGTGTGAACTGTGTGATTAGCTGCAATAAATAAAGAACCTTATGATTATAAGGAATATGTCATGATAACAGACATTGTTAAATGACTGCACTGTCAAATGTTATTGCTCAAGAATCCAATGAATTACTAGATAAACTAAACACCACTGTAATGCGTTTTGTAAGAGCTCTTCCTACACTCAGACACATGTGGAATGTACCTATTGGTATCGACCCTTACAACTGATGTCAACGCCCAATTGATCATTGAATCTTAGCATATGTTGACACAACCAGATTAATATTTTTCAGGAAGAATTGTAAGATTTTCCCTTCTCTTCATTGTACAGAAATGATTATAAGGATTAGATGTAAGTCCTCATTCTAGCAAAATCATAGTGGACATATGTACATGTGTTTCTCACTAATTATTCTACAAAAACTCTAAGCAATGCTTGTTTATGGCATTACTGTTATTGGTATTTAAGCCAAGTAATAATATGATTAACTGCAATCTTTAAAGAACATCATGATTGTAAGAAACGTGCCAAGATAACAGGCATTGCCAAGCGACCTACTTGTCAAATGTTATTATTCAAGAATCCAATGACTTACTAGATGAACTGAACAGCACTGCAATTGATATTCCAAGAGCTTTCTGTAATGTCCCCATTATTTCGCGAGCATCAGAGTCATTGGATTAGCCTATTATGTCGATCCTCGTAGGCTAGTGGTTCTGGATAGAGGGTCACTTGAACGGGCACTTGGTTGGTAAAAGGCAGTATTGGTATCCGGAGTATGGTGACGTCGTGAATTTGCGCGTTTGGCGTGTTATTGGAGCTTAAAATATTGATCTTCACCATTTATTTCACTTACTCAAGCTTAGGGACCATGTGTCTATTTGTTAAAGGGGTCACTTTATATTTTGCAGTTACTATTCATCACTAAAGTGAAAAAGAACATAACTTAAGTGAATAGTGCCATTTTAATGAATAGTGTTTTCAATGACAAATTATAAAAGGAGCTTGAGAAGTTCGACCTCTTTATGCATGATGATATTTTGTTGAATGAAACTTGGGAGTTGGAGATTGTGGAAGAGAGAAACTAGGGTTTCTTAATTTCAGCAGTGGGTAAGCCTGGTTTGGGCTTGTATTTAGAATTTTGGCATCTTGAAGGTGTGAAAGACCACCCTAAAGTTGCTGGTTATTTTCTTGTTGCTGCATTTGGAGCTCGAATCTGCTGGTTATAAGTTGTTGAAGTCATCTATTGGAAGGGTATTTGATTGTAGAGACTCCATACACCATCCTGAAGGTGTTGTTTGCATTTTATGAAGTTTTTGAGAGCTGATTTGATCACCTACAGCCAGCCGCACCTTTGGAGGGTTTCATCTTCATCAAGTAATTAAAATGCCTTCTCTTAGTGGCTGTTTTCTCTTCTAAAGTGGGTGCCCTCATCATTAGAAGCTTTTCCAACAAGATTTCGGAAGGAGAAATGCGTATGTAATTTTGTTTGAGCATTTTAATGGGCGCGGGTACTGTAGCAAATCACTATTCACAGTGATTTTGGCTGTAAGTTAAAATCTATGTTATTTGATGTATCCGTTGAAACCTAATGAAAGTTATATTTTGGATGCAATCTATTATGTATGAAGAAAGTGTCTTGGCAATTAAATCAAGTCATTATTTGAGTTGTCATATTAGTTTAGTATATCTTGTGTTCCCATTATATGCACATGCTTGTTAAATTTATGTATATCATTGGCATTAATCATCAAACACGAGTAACACAAGAAAGACAAACACCAACACCCTAATCAGACCTACAAGCACCGTGAAATCATTGCAGTAGAGGCTCGTGTTGGTTTCAAAAGAGAATTTCAAGAATTAAATTTGGGGGTTTTTGAGTCAAGTCTAGTTTGGCTCATCACACTTTCCCACAATATATATATCCTATACTCAAAATGATTCATGATGTAGACCACCTTGTGAAGTCATAGCATGCCCCTCAGAGCATTATAAAAAATAGGGTGAGTTACAGAAATCATAAACCCTGTTGTAAGACAAGATCACAATCTAAAAGTATGTTTGGAGAGTTTTCTGGTCATATATAATAGCATAGGCATATCTTGGAACTAACCAACTTACAAAACAACCTGACCCTGAATTGGAACCCATATGAAAGCACTCAAACTACAACAAAAATAAGGCCATAGTAAACTGGCAGAGGAATGGAGGGATCAACATAATAGTGCTCCATTTTTTGAAAAAGAAAAGGAAAAAGAAATTTTCATCAACACAAGTTTTAATTGTCCCCAACTAGGTTTGATTGATTAACTTGTTTCTTATGTAATTTCAAGAAAACAATTCACTATGTGCTTAGAATTAGATTGTTAACTGTTATAAAGTATAAACTAAAAGGAAGAATTGAACATGAAAAGAGCTAGAAAATTGAGGGCAGAAGGCAATGTTTACTCCAGAGAAACTAATATAACCAAAACTCCTGAAGATTAAGGGAATTCTGCCTCTCATCTCTATTGGCTTATTTTGTTATAGGTTTACTTCCTTCTCAAGGCCTTCATGGACATTCTTTACAATAATAAATGTTTAAATACCTATAAAAGCTCTGCAACTTGCTTGACAATACTTCCCTATCACACTCCAACGCCTTAGACACATAACTAATAAGAAACAACTACTAGGAATCAAAGAATTGTCTACAATGTCAAACGAGGAAATATTTATAAAAGTATAATGTAGTTAGTGCAAAATGACATTGTAATGTTTCATTAAGTTGTTTGTATCCAACTATGTATTATTTACTTGTCAACTTGTGGGTGATTGTTATGAAGCAATTATTAGTAGTTGTTGACGATTGTGGCATGATAGCATCTATCAAGTTCTTTAAATAGGTTTCTCATGGTCAGGGAAAGTAATTTGATCCTTGGCTGATCATCTATTGTCTACTTTTGAGTAAAAACTTCATATGAAGAAATATATACTTTTGTTACTCTATCTGATATGCATTGTTATTTATGTTCATTAAAACAAGTACTCATCTTATCAAATAAATGAGTAAACATTGGCGACTCTACCTTAAGGAAGTCAGATCCAGTTTAAGACATTAATGCCCTTAGACCCTATCCACAATGTGGTCAAGACCAAGAGATCAAACAATCTCTAAGGTTGGTGTAGCAAAGATAACGGATAAGATGACTAAGAGAAGTATGCGAAGAGACTGCATTACTACAAATTCAAAGCCAAAGCCCAACTCAAAGTAGAAGCAAGAGTCAAAGAGTAAGTTGAAGTTGTAGTTGGGAGTGAAAACATCAAAATATTCAACCCACTATGACCAACCATACAGAGGAAGAATGTGTGGAGATAGCTAGACATATTCCCTTACTTGAATAAGCATGCATCAATATTACAAACCAAGTTCGGTTGGAGGAATAACTAAATCCCTTGAGAGTGAAATTAAATTGGAGTTTTTGGCATACGAAGATCAAGAAGCATACAAAAACAATCCTTGAGGCATCGAAGAAAAAATCGAGCCTAAGACACCCGGATTGAAGATTGGAGCGAGAAAAAGAGTGTGAAAGTGGAACTAGTGGTGTTCAAACTTCAGACCATCGAGATCTCTAGAAGGGTCAAGGGTTTGGACATGTTCAAAAATGCCCAAGCAACAAAGGAATATCCTAACCAAAACTTCCTGAAGGAAAGGTTTCAAGCACTACACTCACATCAGATTGTGACCCCTCCAAACATGTCCAATGTCGAGAGGAAAAAAATACCAAAATTTAGTGGAGATGGATCCAAATGTCCTCTAATACATTGCAAAACCTGTATTACTATATGGATGGCAAATGGGCAAATGGACCAAAGATTTTGGTTAAGGTGTTTTCTACACACTACAAGGAGTAGCAATAGACTAGTATACAAATCTTCTTGAAACTAAGAAAGTGACATGGGAGAGACTAAAGAAAGTATTTGAACAAGAGTTCAAATTATCAAAGGATGATAATGAGATCCTCACAAAAATCTATCATACCCAACAGGGTAAGCACGAGAACCTTCCAACCTATAATAGAAAGCTCCACGAGTTACCAACAGATGGACTAAAGAAACATTGATTTATTGAATGGTCAGTACCCTCACTTCGAAACAAAATGAAGATAGTTCCTCCCTCATATGAGGCATACAATTGGACCATGGACATAGACAGTGAAAGTAAGACATCTAGTCATTCCAAGAAAAGTGAAGAGGATTCCAATTCAAGTGATGATGAATCTAGATCAATATAGGCTCCTCTAAGAGATATGCAAAAAATGACCAAAAGAACTAAAGAACACAAAAGAAGGTAAAGAACTTTGGTGTATTGATTGTAAACTAGGTCACATCAAAACTAATTGTCCTAACAAGTTATTGTTTGATATATGCCAAGTTGTAGGTCACTCGATTAAAGATTGTTCCTATAATTTGAAAAGAAAGAGAATACAAATACTATCAGAGCCCAAGTTGGAACATTGGCAACTCTAGGTTGTGTGTGCTAATGTGATGCATTTGCTAATGCCTTGCTAAGCTATGTTTGCTAGTGCCTTGTTTTATTGTGTGTTTGCTCATTGCATGCACCCTTTTGGTGATGGTGGTTGGACAAAATGGGCTATTCTTGTTCTAATCCATGCAGCTACATTGAGTAGGAGAATACTATTTGGGCCTTGCTCTTGAGGACCCTAGAGTTAGATGTTGAGGGCTTAAGTGGTTCACAATCTCGTAGGATATTAGCTGAATTGGGATCTCAAATCTTGGATATTCAAGGCAAGCATTTGAGCATCTTTCATCTCACCTAATGCAGTCATACCAAGAGGAGGGTCATGCCATTGGTGGGTGTAGCAATGGAATGACTATCTCTACGACCTTTGTTGATGGTGTTGCACTACCACTGAGGGTTCTACAAGTATGTAGGCTTGGTTTCCTTCAAAGACCTTTGGGGGTTAAGAGTAGAGCTCAATGGTGGGCTCAATCCTTGAAGTTGGTCAAAGGGTGTTCTTCAACCTTAGCAAGTACCTCCAAGGGGTATGACGAGTGGTGGTCCTTTTTTCCCTGAGGCAGAGCTAGTGTCTTAAGTATTGCTTGTCTTGTCAACAAGCTGCAAGTGGTCAACCCAGCTTTGGTGTCTCAAGCTATTAACAGTCAGGTAAGCCATGGTCCATGCAGCCTTGGAGTAAGGGACAATGCATTGTTTGTGGCTGAGTTGGGCATATGGTTCAGCTTTGTCTGTAAAATCCTTCTGCAACTAGTGGTTAAGATAGAACTATTTTTGACCCATTTGTAGGCATGTAGTAATCAATTAATGAATGTGGAGCTAATGCCAACTTTGGTTACATGGCTAGTCATGTTTTGGATGATGTTTGTACCATGTTTGTGTTGTGTGATGATTCTATACTTAGTTTTAGTATTTTAATTTTGGTTATATCAATTGGATCTTTGTTTGTAAGGCTACTTACATGATCAAGTTTGTGAACCATTAGTTTATAGTGGACTTGAGTCTTTTGATCTTGTTTTAAATTGTGATCAATAGTTGTCTTGGAGTTAGCACAATCAAATGTCATGGTTAATAGCTCCATACTTTTTAAAGTTGTGTTATGACTTATTTCCTCTCTACTCTTGGTCATGTGTTTGAGTGGGGTTGGTTAGTTCTAGAAGTTCATTCAAGAGCCTAGAGCTTTACCCATGTTGCTTTAGATACCAATTGTATGTTTCTACGTAAAGCATGTTGGCTCTTACCTGGTTACATGAGTACTGCATGACTTGTATTTGTCCCTTAGTATCTCTTCCTTGTGGTTGTGTCAGACCTTGATGCTTGAAATGCTTGTATGGAATGCATATTGCTTGTTCAGTGATTCTATTGCTTTCAACATGTTACCACGCATCCTAATGTTCCAATATTAGTGGAGTGTATGGTGTTGTGTTATAGGCACAAGGGCCATGTTACTAAGTAGCATGAAGGCACATGTCATGTTGACTAGATACAATTCCATAGCTACACGTATGTTCCAACATTGTGTAGGGTATGTGGCACATATTATTTGTATTTATTGTATCATAATTATTTGTTTGTTCTTGTTATGTTGCTTGTTTTGTGATTCTAGTTGTTTCCGAAACTTCTTGGTAGTTTTAGAGAGTTCCTTGCATGATTCTAGGCACAATGCAATGTTTGTGTGTAGCAAATTGCTATCTTGTATATCCTATTTTCTGAATGCTTGGTTTATGTTTTGTGAAGTTGTGCTACCTCGTCTGACTATCATATTGGTGAATGCAATTTTAATTGAATTTCTTATGTTTCCCAATTGTGAAAAGAAATTGTTGCATTGTAGGAGTTATTTGTTGGATTAGGATGTGAGTCCCCAATTTTATTTTCCCTTATGTATGAAGTTCAATGATTGTGCATATGATGTTAACCATTTGAGTATGTTTCTCTATTATGTGAATTTGCATGGGGTGTATTTTAATCATGTGTGAACCTCATTGCAATTATGTGTACCATTATGAGGAATAAGTGTTTGGTATTTATATGATAGAATGTTTGGGTAAAGACTCAAGTTGCCAATTGAATTCTTCTTGATGTGTACCATTATTTAATGAAGTATGTTACAAAATAAACAATTTTGTGCATACTTGGTGTATTCTTAGTATAATGTTGGATGATAAAGTACTCCATATTGTGTGTTGTGTTGTGATGCACTACGTTGTGAGTTGGAATATCGTTGTTTGATTTTCATTATGGCCTAGTAAGTGAATACTAGTGCATGGGTGAGCTTGCCTTAATGCATTTTGATGCTCTTGAATGCCAAATTATGATTGAATCCCATTTATATCATATTCGAAAGATTAATTCTAATTGCTGTTTGGGCGAACTCTTAGAAAAATCTTGTAACAATTTATTGCATAATGTTGTATAAGAAAGTTGTTTAGCAATGAATGGGAAAATAAGTTTGTATTTTGTGCTCCTTCCTTAATGTGAAGACCCTATTATGAGTATACATGTGATGTGTTGTGAACAACCTATACACGATTTGTGTATCCATGGGCTTGTGATACTAGGTATCCATCCTTGGATTGTATCCATAGCTACAAGTATGGTGGAGTCATACTTGTATGGTTGCTTGTTTGTACACTCTATTGAGAGCCAACTTTGGTGTTGATGACCTTAACATGTGTGGAGTTGAGATGAGGAAAAATTAGGAAGCTATGGTTCCATGTTGTTGCATTAGTCTAGGGTGAACCTCTAGAGCATACCTTTCTACACAAGAGTACCTCCTACTCCTTATTAAATGGGCTCTTAAGTGGTTCATTGTAAGATGCCCAATGATGATTTTTGCACAATGACAGTAAATGTTAACACCAAATATCTTACATTCAAAACTCCTAAACACAGATCGACTCACAGGAAAGAAGACTGATAACTCAGAACAATAAATGACAATTGCCAATTTGATTCTTCCCACAATAGCAAAATAAAGAAGCCTACAAGTATGATGGGCGAATATATGATATAACAAATATCGCTCAGATTGGTGCGCTACAATAATGTATACTCACACCTAGTGACATACATTCACATTTGAAGGATACAAAGTAGATTGTTTAATAGAGATACATGAAATTGATTGCGTACAATAATCAACATGGGATAGGATGATGTCGCAAAAATATAAGGAACTCACAGTAATAGGCGACCATGAGAATTACGCAGATAGAATGCCAACACAACCAGACGCAATAGGAAATTTGATTAGTGGCCGATGAAATGATACTAGCGAGTGTATTACTCTTATTGTTTAAGTTAAAATCCAAACCAAATTTTTTGCTTCACTAAGGCATTTTGCTTAATTGAGTCTTAATATTGTTAAAGTGATGTTAGAAAATCATTTTTGGGCTTTTTAAATATGGAGTTTGTGTCAGTTTCATGTCAGTCTGTTATTGAGGAAATTCAAGAAAAGTGAAAATCTGAAGGAAAATCATCAAAATTTTCTCTCTCTGAAGAGGGGAGCACATTTTCAAAGTTGGGCTTCCCCATCTCTTTTAGGCTCGCATCTTGTTTTAGGGTTTGTCACCCAAATCGCACATTTGTCCTGATCTCAGCGTAGCTCTCAAGAACGAAGCTCATCAAGCCCTGGGCTGGGAACGGACCCCGCTTTGCCTCGAAAGGCGTGAGATAAGAAAAAGTAAAAAATGAGAGAAACGAAATGACTACCAATCGCAGAAGTAAAAGCCGAAGTAATCTATCCTACCTAGGGCTCCCATCTTTTGAGGCCCTAAACTGAGGTTTCAAATCAAATAACCCCTTTGACGCTTGTTTCATCTTCAAATTGCTGTACCCTTTAGCACCAATCAATTGGCAGTTGAGACGAGGAGGCGAACGCAGGGTTAAATCTTGATTTTGAGGTCGTGAATAAAGCAAAAGAGCACATTTTCAAAAAGGCGCTTGAGCTTTTGAGGCCTTTAATGTCCTCTATTTGGTGATCTTAGATATTCAACTTGTTCGTGTTATGTCCAGCTATCCGTTGCCTGTCTCCGTCAGATCAAAAGATAACCTGTCAGCCTGCAGTCAGAGTTTCAGTGATATTTTGGTCAATTCCAGAAATGGCTAACTCTGGAGGAAAAAGAGCACCTTTTGAAAAAGGCACCCTCCTTTTTCACCTCTCAGATGATGTTTTCTTGGGAAATGTTCCTTTGCAGTTGTTTTGCGTAATGGTTTCAGCTTCACGTTGCACCAATTCGTCAATTCTGAAAGTTTGTTGAATGCAAGATACTAGGGAATCTGGTTTACCTTCGTAAGATGAAAATGTTGAGAAAATGGCTATCTCTGGGATGAAAAGAGCACCTTTTGAAAAGGGCGCCCTTGTTTTTCAACCCTCAGATGTTGGAATTTGAATAAATGTTGTCTAGGAATTGTTGTGTGGAATGAAGTCAGCTTCGCAGTGACCCAGTTATCCAGTCCTGGAACTTTGTCAGTCAGAAGTTATGGACGATTCGTTTTTCCCTTCGTTCGAGATGAAGATAGAGAAAATTTGACTAAGTCTGAGAAAAAGAGCAGCTTTTGAAAAGGGCGCTTGGATTTTTGAACCCTCAGATCTTAGTTTTATGGTCTGCAATCTCAAGGAGTGTTTTGATCAGTTTTTGTTCTACTCTACAATGCACTCGTCAGCCAGTCAAACGGGCTTGTCAGTCATCCGGAATCAATGCTCGAACAGAGGCTCCGACGAAGGTTACAATCCAAATTTTCATCAAAATTGGCTAAGTTTGGAAAAACGCCTTAAGGGTCAAAGTTGACTTTTCAAAACAAGTTGACTGGTGCGTCCTAACTAGAGTTCTGACTTCAGTTTGAAACTGAACAATTTCTGGGTTGCATGCAGAAGATACTAAAGTTCATTTTGAGTTACTATTTTTAGAAGTTCAGTTCATCTGCAGTGTGCATGCATTTGCATGTTCAGTTAACTGAAGAGGATGTTGAGTTCTAATTTGCATGTGAAGTTAATTGTTTTGCGTGTGCACTTAACTGACTTGCATGCACAAGTTTAACTGATTTGCATGGGCAGTTCAACTAAAGTTGAAAGTGGCGCTCTATTAAAGCATCATTTTCATGCATTTTAAGCTTCAGTTCATAGCCAATCACATTCTAGGCATTCATTTTGAAGGCTTAGTTAAGCACACACCCTAATTTGAGGCTCAGTTAACTGCCAAATTAAGAGGTGCGCTTTGAGTTTGAGAAGATGGACGAATTTTAAATGAATTTTATTTATTTAAAGACAAAAGTCGTTCTTATTTCTCCATTCTTAAGCAAGTCGTGCTTTCTCAAAGAGCTTCATTAATGGCGATTTCTTCATGCATTTGAGGATTCAAAGTGCTACAGGTGTCAGATTTCAGTATTTTTCGTAGCGTTGGATTCAGATTGCTGAGGAGAAGGCAATTCCAGATTTTATTTTCAGTTTGCATGCAGGTTACATCAAAATCCAAGATTGAGGAAAGCAAATTCTACAGAAGCAGAGCAAATAAAACATTCTTTCTTCTGTCTTATTTCTTCTATTTCTCGTCTTAGATTTCTTCGCATGTCAAAGAAATTCAACATATTTTCAGAATTTGATCATCTGGGTTCGCATACTTCAGTATTTGCAGCAAAACCCATGTCTTAGATTTTTTTGAGAAAATTGCCCCGCTAAAATTCCTTCATTCTCAAGCTCGCGGCTTTTTTTCGAAGATTTCTTTGCATGTGGGCTAAAATCACATATTTTTGAAAATCGCATCATCTAGGTTTGTTCAGAATTTCGTTGTGCACAAAACCCATGTTTTAGATTTTCTCAAGAAAAATTGCCCCGGGAAGCTCTAAAAACCCCTGTAATTCTCAACTAAAGAATCTTTGCATGTCAAGCTAAATGGCGTTTTTTCACAATTCTGACATTGTGGGTTGTCTTAGAATCATTTTCCGGACAAAACCCACGTCTTAGAATTTTTGGTGAAAATTATCCTCTGACAGGGTATTTTTAGCCTCATCAGGAGCCATTTTAGCTTTCCGGAGACAGTTGTCAGAACATAGCTGTGTTCGCAGTCAATGGGCAAGTTTTTCTGCATGTCTAACTAGACTGAAACCTTAAGACCAAAATCTGGCCTTAATTTAGGTTTCACTGCAGCAAACACAAATGAAGTTGCTAAGTTGCAAAGGAATGATCGTAGATCACTTTACTTCATCGAGTCAGCTTCAAAGTCACCGATATCGTGGCATTATCTCTGCGAAGATGGTACCTACGCTGATCTCGAGGCTGTGCAAACTAAGTTCCAGAAGCATGTTCGTGATATCTTGATGGAGATTCTAGATCACATCTCTGTGATGACATCTAGTTTCAAGAAAGCAATTGAAGATATTAGAAACTGCCAAAAAGCAGTTAAGAAAAGTGATAGAGAATTGAAGAAACAAATTGTTGTTTTGGACAGCATCAAAGTGCCAGAAGACAGAGAGATTGATGAGTTCCTTGTTGAAGTGTTAGACCGAGATGACGTGGAGTGATCTGCCAGTTGGGACCTGCAGTTAATTTCGAGGATAGAATCAAGAGCAACAGTTAACTCGACTTTCAGTCTTGAGTTCACTTGCTGACTTCATACATGCTTATCTCTTCCTTGGGATTATCTTCTGGGCTACGAGTTAGGTTAGGTTTCCAGCTAACCGAGGGGTAGTGTCCTCTCAGCTAACTTTGCTTTAAATAAGGACGCATGCTTCGTACATTGTCCATTTAGGTTAGATGCACTGCTAACCGATGTAGTTTTCCGCTAACTCCATAGTTTACTTTATTAGGGCTTAGCAATAAATCTTGCGTGTATTGCAAGACTGTAGTTGACTCAAGGTGACTTTAGGGTTCCCTACACCTTTTGATGTCTATAAATAAGAGCTTTTGCTCATTTGTACATAACTTTTGCGTGATAGAATACATGTTGTGCCTACCTTGCCTGTAGTATTGCTATTTTGTATCTGGTTTTGTAAGAACTTTTTGCAAACGAGAGAAATATAAGGCCGCGGCCTACCTTGTCTGTATTATTGCTCTCGCTTTGTATCCTAGCTCATGAGTATTTTATATTGTGATGAATTGTTATGCCGCATAGGGTTTCATGCAATTATGATGGTGAATGCTTGCCTTAGTTAGATATAGTGGCTAGTTGATTGTAGATTGTATGCGTGTCTCGCCAATGCAATTTATTATCCTAGTTGGCTATCCTTCATGTTATGTGTTCAATAAACTCGTTCAGATTGAGTTGATAGATGTGCCACTTTGCCTTCAAGTTGAGAATCTATTCTTGGTTATTTATGATGTGTGTGAATAATAAACTTATTTAGATTGAGCCGATAGTTGTGCCACCTTGCCTTCAAGTTGAGAATTTGTACTTAGTTTATCGTGTATTGTTGTTTCCAATGTTCATCCGCATAAGTAGATAGTTGTGCCACCTTGCCTTCAATGCCAGAGTCCGCACTCGCTTCTATCGCCGATAATCAATCCTACTCCATTTCTCATGTTCTTATTTTCTTTGGAGGAACCGATAGATTTAAAGTGAAGTTAGCTGAAGAAGCATAACTGCTAAACCGTAAAAATCCTTAGCTGCAACGTTTCTTGGTTTCTTAACTCTGTGCCTCCTTCCAGCTTGAGAAACAAAAAGATAGACTTAGATTACTTTCCTTCCATGCATTCCAAAGATCGCCAGGGAGTTTCCTCCCACCTTGAAGAGCACTTCATTGCTAGTTGTGCATAGTCAGCCCTGCATAAACTTGCACTCCGTAGGTGTTAGTTTCATTTTTCAACACCTGGCAAACAAGACAAGACCTAATAATGACTTCTACATAGGAAAAAAACAAGCTTCAATTTAAAAAGTTGATGCAATACGAAAGTTTTGTAGAGGTACAATAGATTCACAAATTTCTATATGGAGAATTTCAAAAAGATGGATTTCACAAATTTGACATTTGGAGCTTGACTCCATAGTTAATAATCAACATCTATATTTTGAATATCAGTGATTATCATTTGCTTGGGCATCATTACTCTCTAACAATAGTTATCAGTTAACCATTGTATCCACTGTACAACTAACTGCCTTACTAAAAATAGTAAGGGTCCCTCTCTAACATTCGCTGACTTACTATAAATAGTAAGTCCCTCAAAACTGAACCAAAGACTTTTGAATACAATGCCTCAGAACATAAGAAGTATCTGAAGAGATGAACACTGACAATTGCCACTTGAAGAGCTCCACAACTCCCAAACTAGACCCTTTAATCCACCACACTAGCCTATGAGGGTCAACTAATAGGCTAATCCTTCGAACTCTGATGCTCACGAAAATGGGGACATTACAGTCCGCCCTCCCTGAAATTGCTTGTCCCCAAGCAATCTCTACTGCAAAGAAACACCACCTTTGGAAGGCCCAAAAGAAGAACTGTGAAATGTCCCATGCATCTCTAACGGACTCCTGTAGCACCAACATAGACACAACTAAGCAAGCTATCCCTAGATCCCAAACCCATAATGGAAGTCTGTCGTGTCTAACATCCTCAAACTTCCACTATGCTCTATTGCCTCCAACTTCACCACGCTGAAAGTGGTGAAGCAACCCAATGGGACCCGTCCAATACTCAATGCCAAACCTATCACCACCTAGATCCCAATACAATCTGAATTCACACCCATCTGTCATGAGGAGATAAGAACATCTAGAAGCTTCTACTACACCAAATCTCTCTCTATCCTTTGCTAAACCCTCATGGATGTGATAACTAACCAAGCCATCATGCCAACCGACACCATAGTCACCCTGTAACCATGTAAACGTGTGAAAACTCTGTGACATAGAAGTAGCAAGCCCTATCGGATACATATCAGCATGATGGATAACTGACTATTGTCCCTGCAAGTAATCCCCCACAAACAACTGAGTCGGGCACTTGCAACCGCTAATCCCATCTTCTGAAGATGGCAAACTCCCACCCCACAATGGATGGTATAAACCCTGAGCCATTCCACACTGGCGCATCATCAATTCCTCCGTGTGTGGACTAAAGGAGAAGTGATGAGCACTCCTCACTATGCAATCAAGATAAAATGCTCCCTCCTTTGTCAATGGCTGACCATCATTGTCCCGTGGAAGTAAATCAATTGCATGGGATGAAGTGACTGAATTGCTTCCAAGTGAGGGGAACAATTCAATGTGAGTACCAACCTCCATACTGGATGATGCCCAACATATCTCTTGTGATGACGATGGAGTAGCAACGTGATCTGTCACACAACTCTAGGGAGAATCAGCTATCACATCACAAGAGCTCTCAAACTCCTGCTTTGCATCACCTAACATGGGACTAACCTCAAGAGAACCTGGTGCAACAAGTGGTTCTCTGCTGCTCTCAACCAATGCACTCACCCCATCTGAATTAACTACACTAACATCTGTGATGGATGTAACCACATCCTCAACCTGCTCACAGCTATGAACCACGGGTGTATGCTCCTCACCAACTACTGCCATGGAAACTTGAACTATATCAGAAGATGGTGAAGACTGTGCTAAACTCAACGCCACAGTAAGCTCCTCAATCCGTGACTGTGACTCTTGGAGGGCCAACTGACTGCTCTTCAACGAGTTCATAGTCACCTTAAGCTCATGAGTGAGCTCATCAACCTCCTCTTCCTTTCCCTTCGATGCATCAAAACAAATCCCATCCCACTTGAGAAGGTAATCCCGATTGGATAGTAACAATAAATAATTATTCTTCATTATCCCAATTGTTTCTCTAAGTGTATAGAATTTTGTAAGGGAAAGTCCACAACCATCGTGCTCAACTGTCACGGGAGTACCCCGACCATAAGTGGCCAACATCTGACGAGCAACATTAAAATGCTCTAAGGCTGTGGCAATTCTACTGTCATTAACCTTTAATTGCCCTGCTAAATGATGATACCCCTGTGACGAAACGTCTCCACACAAATCTTCCGATTTGTCATCTGCACTGTGATATGAGGCTGAATCGACGTCACTCACCTGATGATAAGCAGCATCATGTGTGCTATCAACTGTGCACACATCAACAACTAAGGTACTGCCGCTATGTACCTCATAGGATGGCTCAATTGACAAGGCAGAAATTGCTGTTATGACAATATCTTCACACACTTCCGCCGCCCAATTCACTGCATATCCATCCAAAGCACGATCCTAGATTCATTGCCAATAAATAAATTTTCTGCTTTGTTTTCTAAGGTCTGATATGAAAAATTAGATTCATAATGGCATGATTCTTCCTCATAAATTGCATCATTTGTACCCAAATCATGTGACAACTCTGTAGAAACAACATCTATCTGTGAAAACACTATTGTCTCATGCTGATGCAAAGATTCCTTACTGCTATCATGAAAATCGGAATGGTTATGGGACAAATTTTCCATGCTATCTTCATGTTTGACACTCACATCTTGCGTGTCAATACTCAAAGTGACTCCCACAACATTTTCTGCACTTATCATGACATCAACACCATCATTACGCTCAAGCAAAGGATTACTGTCACAGAAATCAGAATTGTTATCATGACTGATAACAACTTCTTGAGCGTTAATAATGTCAACATTCTCTTCAAAACTCACCTTCTTTTCTTGCACCTGCTCCTCCTCAACCCAATAGGGCCTCAGCCTACCTTCACACTATTCAAAAACACTGCATACCAAAATGTAAGCAGCTGGAGATGTCAATTTTTCTCACTTACGAACAGCTAGAAGTAATGACATAATAGGCTGAGATATATTATCCATGTTATCAATGATGGACATCATAATAACTCCCATGTAGTTTTGGGTAGATTATGTGCCAAATTGATGGACTCCAAGAAAAGTCGGAACAACTGCAACACAAGATCATGATGAACAAATTCCAACATGGCAACACATGATCTTACCCCTGCCATCAACTCTAATAACTTAACCCTTCTTCCAAATGGAGGACTACCAATGTCATCAATCCCAACCATATTGTCAATAATCAGCTGAAAAACCTCACCCATGATGGTCGTGTCATAAGTAACTCAAGGAGCTGTGATCCTTAAAAACTGACTGATGCATAGGGCAACCGCGAGCCTAACCTCACTATCACTGTGTCTCAAGTACCTATGCTCACTCAAAGCTTTCACTATAGGAACCATCGCTATATAAAGCAATGTTGAAGGTGACTGTTCTACATAACTCAAAATTTCTTCCAACCTATTCAAAATACACAATGTATCAAATCTAGATTGTGATGATTTGCTAAGTTTTTTACCCTATTTATATAACATCTTGGCTAACCATTTTCCATCACCCAAATCCATTATTTTTCCACTGCTTGAACTCATTTTAAAACTTGATTGGAGACTATAAAACCGAATATATCATCAAATGGTATTCAAGCTTAATGCATTGACTTTCTGTTCTTAGTTATGCTAAAAGAGTGCTAACACTTAGAAATGTGCACCAAACTTGCTACTAGTTCAATCTGAATGATTATAAAAGGCAAATCTGTATATACTACTTGCTCAGAATGATCAATAATTAATGAGTGAACTACAACAATCACACTCAAAAATTAGTTACACAACAACCAGTGCATTTCAAGGGTATTCTGGCTATACATTCTTCAGTTTTAGCAATAGCAGCTCAATACACAGTTCCAAAATACATATAAATCCCAAATGAATTGTATGCTCCAAAGATAGCCGCCTAAACATGAAGTTCATAGCTTTATATGATCTTAATGACACTTAATCACCACCCACGATTTTTATTTTTTTTCCCTGACGTTTTATCTTATCTGCAAGCTACGATTTCCTTCTCACTTGTATTTGTCTTTATTTGGAATACGTCTTTATCTGAAGGCCTTCAATTTTATCTTTTATAGTAGTTTGCAGTTTGTCTTTTTTGTATTGTCTTTATCATAGTTGCCGTGAGACTGGTATTGGTATTGGTATTGGTATTGGTACGGGAGATTGGTACCGGTACCGGTATGGCATTTTTTTGAAAATAGAAGACAGGGGTACTTGGAGATGACATTTTTTTTTATATAAAAATTAATAATATATATTGCAAGCCTAATTTAAAAAATTTCAAATTGTTTTATTTAGCATCACTAGTAATATCCACAACAACATTTCTCTTGTGGAGATTACTGGTGATGCTATTTTTCAGATTGTTTTATTTAGCATCACCAACAATCTCCACAAGAGCATTGCCCCTGTTTAAAACCACGATTTTAAACAGGGGCAATGCTCTTGTGGAGATTACTGGTGATGGCTGATGCTAAATATAAAATAAATTATAAAACAATCTGAAAAATAAAAAATTACTATTAGTATAAGCTGTTAGTTTTCATGATCAGATTAGATAGACAGAATTTAATTCAAAAATCAGACACAATAACACAACATATACCCTGGGAAAACCCTCCACTTGAGGGAGAAAAACCCAGCAACAATATATCACTTATATATTGAATATCAATGAATGTCTCATTTACAAAGAGGCCGATATTAAGGCCAAGAATGATCACCACAATTTGATGCTAACACAGCAATGATATAACACATCCTTCAACAGATATGTCGATCTGCACTTGATAACTTCTTACTACTCCAACTCGCACTATGGATATCGAACTATAATGAACAATGAATGAATGAATACAATGGAGAAGCAATGTGTATATATACAAATGAATGGAAGGGACACATCCCTTCTAACCTTCATGTCGGCCTTCACCAAAAGTTGTCTCCAAGACACATGAAGTCGGCCTCAAGGAATCGCATCTCTTCATGAATTTGCGCCTAAGGATGTCGGCCTCAATAACAATTAAATAAACATCATTTATTATGAGATGTGCCTCTTCATAAAAAAACTCGACTTGCAATTTAAATAGCCGTTAGGCTATAATTTAAATTGCCCTTCATAGATCGGGCTAGGCTAGAAGTAGAAGCCCGACACT